>OMLM01014113.1:61038-76757 GCA_900302695.1 Helostoma temminkii | reverse complement strand
CACACACACACACACACACACACACACACACACACACACACACACACAGGTCCCATGTAACCCAGTAAAAAACAAGACAAAACAGACCAGAGGGAAAATCTGGATGGGACTGGTCTGAGCCAGGATTGTACCATACAGAAACATATAAAAACGCATTGCGCTTCTAACCTGCTTGGTGTGTGTCTACATACCCCTGAAGGCCAAATAAATGTATAAAAAAGCTGATTTGCATAATATGACTCCATTTTTTCTGCTTGACACCAAAATAAAATGTGCAATGAAGCTAAACAATCTCTTACAGTGTATATAAATTCTAGATATATAATCTTGTTTGCTTTTTGTCAAATATTTCCTGAGCTACAATATGACAATGTTAACAATGGGTCAAATAATTACGTCAAAGTTACAGTGAATGATCACCTGATTCTGCAACTGTACATTTTGACATCTTTCGTGTCACTGTTGTGACCGGCAACTGCTTGGTTCATTTTCACCAATCTCATTAGTGTCAGTCGCTTTAGTAAAAGCCATTAGCCTTATGTGTCTTGTGTAAACACAACTTCAAATGAACGCTAGGGACATTTTTTATTTTGTTACACACAACTGTACTCGATGTGTTCTCAAATCACAGAAATCCTCTTTTTATTATCACCGTACCTGAGAGTCTGTCACATCCTTCTTGCCTTTAAGTTTTCTATTCCTCCTTATCCATTTTCTTGCTGCATAAGAGAACTTTCTATTCCCTCTGGTTGTGCAATGTCAAGGGAAGCCCACTTCCTCATCCTGGAACTTCCCCAGCTGCAGAAGTTCACAGAACTGCGCCAGCCAACCAGAGCGCCACAAACATAGCCACCAAGCTGTTTACAGGAAGCGGACAGCAAGCCTTTTGTATTCAGTTTCTATAAAAGGAAATTCTGCAGAGAACTTCCTGGAAGGAGTGATGAGGCTCTCACACACAAACACACACACGCATTACCCACTTCCACTCTCATTCATTCACTGACACAGAAACATAAAACCCACACAGGCGTAACAACACATACATGTACAAAATGCAGTGTGTTAGCTCACTAATTCTATAGTCAGTCCACTGATTATGGGTCTGGCAGTGATTGAAGCATACAAGCAAGCTCTGCACACACACTGAACACCTTATCCTGTTATTGAAACAGCTGCCTCACCCCTGTGTCAACATCATGATGGATTAAAATGAACCAACCTGGCAACGTGAAGTCCCAGGCTGCTGTCAGAACTTGACTCTGCAATTTGGACCAGGTACAAAACAAGGCTCAGAACTCACAGTAGACGTCTGATAGTTTCTCCGTCTAGAACCTGAGAACTGAAAAATCACAGTTGCTTTTTCACTATTTAACCTGATGTGTAGCATTCACAGAAGTGGCACAAAGGTCACAAGTCTAAACTCACTTTGTGAAACTTGCACATCCCTCCAGAACCAAAACTAACCTGCTCAAGCGGCTTGTTTTGGCCGATCAACAAAACTAAATCTAAAAATACAGCACAGCAACTCTACACATCTAAAAAGTTAAAAGAAGAATCTTTTGCAAAATCTAAATAGTTGTAGACGTTTTCTGTCAACAATTTATTAACGAAGAAGGTGTTTCATATCTTTTTTCTAACAGGAACACAACATATCAGAATAAACGTTAAAAGTGTTATTAATGGGCAATCGTGAATTCCTGCTCACTGAATACTAGAGGAGACGAGGGATAAAACCTCTGTGTCCTGATATTTAAGGCCCTGTTTTCAGTTATAAATAGGTGGTAAACAGTACTTCTCAATGTTTTAAACTTCAAGAAACACATATTCTTAGTGAGGTGTTAACAAAAGTGGGCATTTCAAGACCCTGCGGTGAAAATAAACCACACTGAAAGCATAAACATATATCTACTGTAGCTACACAAACATCCTGAATGTGTGCTGCACATGCTTATATAGAAAACACAGTAACTTAAAACCACAGTGTCTTGATTAAATCACATTTTGACCCAGCTTCTGAACGTTATGTAAGATATTTAAGTCATGCACGATAGATCCACTGAAATATATTCTGTATCAAGTTAATGCATTACCACAATGCCCCTTTAGACTGTTATTACTTTGGTTTAAATAAAAAAAGCAAACCACAAATCCCCGTCACTCTATGATCTGTCTCCATTTTTGAACTTTATTTTTATCTCCCCTCACAGACAGGAAAAGTGTCTCGTCATCAGTTATGGAAGAATTTGACAGTCTCAGTGTTTCATGTGCCAAAAGTTACCATTTACAGAACACAATTATGTATTGTATGTAAGGCAGGACTCGGACTGACAGCAATGAAGAAGCAACTCAACTCACCGGTTGCTGTCAACCGCAAAAGTATCAACCACTCCGGCCAAACTCCCGAGACTCCGCCCCGTAGCTGCTGATTTTCCGTTCGTTTAAAGCCCAGATTTGACGCTGAGGTTTCACAAATACTCGTTAACGTGTGATAAAAGCTTTATCCCTTCAACACACAGCACTTTTTTCACCTCTGTCCCCCCAAGGACTCTCTCAGCCTGGTTCTTAGCTTGGCCCGGGGAGGAACCTGGTGGAGAGGAAGCGGAACGTCGTAGAAACAACTGAGGGGGTCGGAACCTCGCGGCTTCCGTAGCGCTCGAATGACAAAATAACGTGGCGCGTAAAGCGCAGCTGTAAATAAAGTTCCAGCTGCAGGCTGGTCACTACTGCTGCAAATCACAGCACAACACAGGAAACTAGACGACTTTAGTTTTCAGAATATAATCTGCAAAACCTATTAAAAGCAGCAAGTTTGTTTCTATGATTATGATTATGTTATGTCATGTTTTTTCTCACAAAAAATTATTTCCTTATTTCTTTAAAAACACGTTTTTTTTCCTTCTGATTAAAAAAATCTCAATCTTTGTATATGTACATTTAAATCAGTTCAATTCAAAAACACGTTATTCGTCCCCCAGGGGGCAATTTAAAGGCACACAGAGTAGTAATAGTAATCAAAAAGCCCAAATCCAACAAAGTTCAACTGCCTAAAAGCAGATGTCTCCATGACGTTCATTCTTTAATGTAGTCATTAAATTTATTAGACAGAGAAAGAAATTTTTAAAAAGAAACAACAGCAAAAAGCTAAATATACTTTTTGAGAAAGAACATTTTACAAATAAGTCAAGGCAGAATCCAAGTCAAGATCAGATGAACATCTTGTCCACGTGTTTTTAATTTTGTCACTGTTTTGTTTGTATGTGTGTTTGTTTTTTGTTCATGTTACAAAACATACATGTTTTTTGTCTAATGTTGTGCTTTCCACTTAAGACCATTAAATAGAACAATAATAAAAAACAATTTGCAGTTCATATCAATAACCAGAGTTCCAGTATGGTGCCTGTAAATAGATGGTTTTCACCTGGGGGGGGCAAACAGGCAAACATGTTGCCAACGCTTTATTTTGGAAGGTACCACCGGAAGTACTTCACTAACGGCAGCCAGCTTGAATCTTCAGACAGCGAAACAAAAAGTGTCTCAAGCGTCAACAGCAGCTCGGGACGGGGTGGTTGGCAGACACCTGGGTTGTGCAGCATCAAATAATTTGAAGACAAACAATCGTCGAGGAACAATAAATAGTACGAACACACTAATGGCTGCAGATAAATAACACGGTGTTTGCAGCTTTGTCTACTTATATGGATGAAGTGGTTCTACACAAGACCGCGCAGGCCTAGCTAATGATTTAAACTAGCTATTATAAGCTAACGGTAACTGGTAAATGTGGGTTACAGTCAGTGGGAACGTTGGTTTCTTAAACCTTTTATTAAGACAACCTCGTTGTTATGGCTGGAGTTGGGTCATTAAACGACGAGTCTAGTATAGACAGTAGACATGAGTTGTTAGCTCGACTTTTAGTTGCCATGGAATAATTACTTACATTTATGCAGCTTTCACTGTGTGTCGTCTGAAAGTTATAATGTTTGTGCCTGGTTCCTGTTATTACAGCCTGCAGCTCCTACTCCGTGCTCCCAGAACCTTGATCCAGTTCTGCAAATGATTGTCCTCTCAGTTGCTTCTCTACCAAAACTTAAACTCTTCCTTTTGTCCGTGTGTTTGTCTCTGTTTACAATCTGCAGGGCTCATGTTTTCCAGCAGGTGGAGGTTTGGCTGGGACAGGTACACTGAGGTGGACCTCTTCACAGACCACAATGAGACCAGTGCAGAGACTCTCTCCCAGGCTATCAGAGCTGCAGCATCTGAGGAGCCAGACGCAGATGGCAGCGTGCTGTTTGGGAGTCTGCAGGGCACTGTGGTTGGCCTCAGATATTACACAGGGGTGGTAAGGATTAAACAGTCACCTTAATCCTGCACATTGTCATTAAAGATGTAGCCTATAAATCTGCTAGAGCCCGTCTGCTCTCTGTCAAAGGTGGAGTCATTTCCAGTGTTAACATATGATATTATTAAAGTTCCATCAACTAGAATAATATGGCCTAAACAACTTTCACGAATGTAGCTGTAATTGCTGGGAACGGACTAGGAAAAGCAGTTCTGAGATGCTACATCTGTTTATAGATATACATCAGCGAATCATCTGTGATTTACTTTTTGCACAGGTGAATAGTGGGGAAATGGTTGGATTGGTGCGGGAGCCACAGAATCCGTACGACCGCAACGCCGTCATGGTTGCCAACGTTTATGGCAATCAGGTGGGGCACATAAAGAAAGAGCTGGCAGCCGCTATGGCTCACGTTATGGACAATAACTTGGCTAAAGTAGAGGGGTGAGTAGCTCGTTACTGGCCTGATAGTGTGCATATGTTTATTAAAGGTAAATAAAAACTGTGTTTGATAACGTTTTATTTTTTTTATTTACTCCTTTTTCATATTGTCATTGTTCACTGGCGTTAAAGATGCCACGATCTTTGGTGTTTACAGTCGGGATTGTGTACGTTGAATGTTTTCATTGCTTTGTCAGGGTGGTGCACTCTGGGACTAAAAACAAGTTCACAATGCCAGTGATGCTGTCTTTCTGGGGAAAAGAGGAGAACAGGAACGCTGTGATTGAAAGTATGGCACGACGTGGATATAAACTGAACACAGGTGGAAACAGACCAACAGGTACAAACACAGTTTCACCATCTAATCAGACTTGCTCCCTGATGAGATGAGAAACTTCTACATATGTGCATGTTTGGGATATTTATATGGCATTAAAATGTGATTTTCCAATACTTAATTTACTGCTCACTTTTGTATGCGTTGTACACCTGCATGTGTTTTCTTTTCAGGTGCAAGCCAATCATACAGTAGTCAATGGGGTCGTGCATTGCCATCTAAAAAAGGTGTGACCATCCCACTAACTGCAGAGGAGGTAATCTACTTAAATTTAGTTTGTGTAAACTGTGTATCATGACATTTTATGTTGTTTACCCTGTTGACAATGAATGACACATTGAGTATTTATTACAGAGCACAACATATAATCAAATCTAAATGTTGTGTAAAAGTTGTGTTGTTTTTACCGCTGTATTGGTTTTTTATACTAAATAAACATGCATTTTTCTTTTAGCTCAAGAATGCATTTGATAATCTGTTTGAAGGCTTGATGGAGAGTAAAGATGGGGAGAAAGACGCGGCTAAGGTGCATATTTAATCTGTTTTGATGTTCATTTTTTATCCTTCATATCTGCTTTCTCTCTTTGTTTCTGGACAAAACTGTTTCTCTCCTCTTAGTTGTCACGTCCATGCACTCCCAAATATTTACTTTTGTTGCCAAAGCATGGCTTGTACCTTTAATGTGAACACTTCTCTGTTTCTGCAGTCTGTGGGTACTCCCCTCCTGCCTCACCAGAAACAGGCGCTGTCCTGGATGTGTGCTCGAGAAAACAAATCTGCACTCCCGCCGTTCTGGGAGAAGAGAGGTGAGCTGTACTACAACAGCCTCACATGTTTCTCTGCCAAAGAAATACCAGAAAGAGTTCGTGGGGGAATACTGGCAGATGACATGGGACTGGTGAGTTACAAACACACATTTTACACAAATGGTTGACAGGTAGGGAACACTAAACCAAACAGACTTCACATTGGAGCTGTTTAAACAGACTAAAATCGACACTAAAACCCCAGTTTGTGTGGTTTTTTTAGGGGAAAACTCTTACAACCATTGCTCTGATCCTCACCAATTTCCACAAGGGAAAGCCCCTGCCTGTGGAAAGATGTGTAAGTGCAACTGTGCTGAATATGTCATTTTTAGTCAGTATGCAGTGTTAAATTAACTTGTGTTTACTCATTATTACATGTGTGTTAAATGTGAGCAGGAGGAGCAGTCTTCACCTCTCAAAGCCAGAAGCAAAAACCAGGTGACCCCTAAACTTAAAGGTATTTTCAGCTACAATAGGTTTGCTTATTTTTCTTCCTTCATCCTGTTCATTCTTTCACTCCAGACTATATAATGACTTTGCACAAACTGACAGTACACAGCAGGTGAGATGATGCGCCATCTTTGTTTCAGGAAGTAGCTGTGTAGGTGAAGGAGCAGGAGTGAGCAGTGTAGCAGCTGGTTCTCTATCCTCAGACATGTAAGTGAATTTTATTAAAATTTGGCTCATATCATATTGTCAGTGATGAGTTTTTATTTTCCAATATTTTTCAGTTGGGGCTGTTGATGATGTTATTGATTTAGCTGACATACTGTAGCTCTTTCTGTTTCATCCCACAACTCTGATGCCATTTTCTTGCAAAGCTTATGTCTTTATGTTCCTGTGTTGGTCAGTCCCCAGGCAGTGGTGACCTCTGCTCATACATCTGATGTGGTGGAAATAGCAGATGTGTCAGAGAAAAGTAAAAAGATGATTACATATTTTTCGCCTTTTTCATTTTTGAAATTTTTTTTTAACATTGATTTTGTGGCTTATAAATTTTTGTCTCACTTTTACACTCACAGGTACAATTAAGGGAAAAATAAAAACAACTAAGCGAAAGATCAGTAAAGGTACAATACTTTGAATTTATATTTGTCAAAATATGGGAAATTTCTTGTAAATACCAGTTGATGTTATGTGTTATGTTACGTTGTATAATGATGAAATCACTATTCCCTGATGAGTCATTAATCAATATGGTTTCTACGCAGAGGCTCCAATATTGCAGGAAGATCTGGACTTTGCTGCAGCACTAGGTGGCTTAACATCCGATACAGGGTTCAAGAAGAAGAAAACTTCCAAGAAGGCTACTCCTACACTGAGTGGGTCCTGATATTGTATATTCACCTGATGTTTCCCTTGAACGTTTGACACATAGATTTCATTTTGTGAAATATATTAGATAAGTTTCACTGGATGTTTATGTGTATCTCGTATGTGCAGGTGTGGACTCCATCCCTGAAAGTGCAGAGGATTTATCAGCTAGAGCAACTCTCATCATCTGTCCGCTCTCTGTGCTCAGCAACTGGCTGGTAGTAATACAGTGAATACATTCACACAACAAAATACACAGTAAACCGTACTGTTACTGAACCTATTTTACGCACTATGAACTAAAAATTGCTAAAAATGGAGATGTCAGTTTCCACACTGCCTTTCCATCCCTGAAGGCAGTTATTTTATTCCTCTGGCTTTTGTGTGCATGCAGGACCAGTTTCAGCAGCATGTGCATGCAAATGTGAAGTTAAAAGTGTACCTGTATTACGGCTCAGACCGTAACAGAAGCAAAGAGTTTCTGTCCTCTCAGGATGTGGTGATCACCACCTACAATGTTCTCTCTTCTGATGGGGTGAGTGGAAACAGATCGCATGTACTGTGTATTGATTAGCTTCTTTTTAATTTGTTGTGCAGCGTTTTCATTCCCCTTTCAGGAGAAGAGTCCTCTCCATTTGGTCAGTTGGCTCAGAGTTGTGCTGGATGAAGGACACATCATTAGAAACCCAGACGCGCTGATGAGTAAGGCCGTGCTTCGCCTTAAAACTCAGAGGCGTTGGATTCTTTCAGGTAAACGTTTAAACACAAACAAATGTGGGTTATTGTTGATAAGCTTTAGGTATAATTATATAAAAGTCTTTGTTTTCGAAATGTTTTTTTATAATGCTGTCAACCACATTTGCATCTTTTCATTGGTTATATCTAGTCAGGGTCATAGTGAAGTACATACTGTTTTTATACTGACACAGTTTTAAACATTTTTGTGTGTCATCCTGTCACTTCTACAGGTACTCCTGTCCAGAACAGTATAAAGGACCTGTGGATGCTGCTGGCCTTCCTGCGTCTGAAGCCTTTTGATGTGAGGGAGTGGTGGAACAGAGTGATCCAGAGACCAGTTACACAAGGAGACAAAGATGGCCTGCGGTGAGCGATCTCTGACAGTACATTATATTACTGTGCTGCGTTTTATTTGTCCTAACAGTTATTATTATGTATGTTCATCCTGATTTTTTTTTTCTTCCTGTTTTTACATTTCAAGACTTGAGTTTTTCCTTGTTCATGTCAACAGTCTAAAGATTCAGGATGGCATATGTTGCAAACACTTTGCAATTTGTGATTTGCAGCTATTTAAACAAATTTATGACTTATCCTCTGAAATTAATATCATGACTGTGGTGGACAATTGAACAAATTCTGGTATGGTGTTGTTCTTGCTATTAACAAACAGATGAACTGACTAAAATTTGTATTTACTTACTTTAAATACCCAGACTTTAACATGAGGATTTAGTCCCAACCTAGTGCACAGGTGTGCGTGTCAGTAAGGCACATCCAATCGCAATCGTCCGTGACGTTCAAAAGTTGACATATAAGTTATATCAAAACTGTTGACTTATCTTATAATCTAACTGGATGTTCTAACAAATTATGATAAGCCCCCTACATGTATGTAGCATCCCGAGTCAGTCATGGTAATTTGTCATTGGGAAAGTCTTTTTTTATATTATAGTATTGATAATTGGGCATTAATATGCATGCAGGAACCTACAGACCCTGGTTAAATGTATCACCCTGCGGCGGACCAAAAGTAGTGAGGTGAACGGGCGCCCCCTGGTGTCTCTGCCAGAGAAGACAGTATGTGTGGAGCAGGTTGAACTGAGTCAACCAGAGAGAGAGGAATACGAACTGGCTCGCAATGAAGGAAGGAACACCATCAGCAGGTACAGTGTGTGTCGGTGTTTGAAGATAGAAACTTTCTAAGCTCCGACCGTGAAATAAATAAACAGTAACTAAATTCTAGAATATTTGACTGAGTGTCATGTTGTTTTGTATAATTGTATCTGTGTGTAGATATGTAGCTGAGGGCACAGTCTTGAGGAATTATGCTCATGTGTTGGCAATCCTCATGAGACTCCGACAGCACTGCTGCCATCCTGACCTGCTGGCAAAGACATCCACAGATCTAGGTAAAGCCTACCGTCTGTTACTTAACTCACTTGATCTACAATAAGGATTTTATTTAAGATGGTGTTCTTTTAGCACGTTTTATAGACTTATCTTTAAGCCTTTCCTAAATCAAGATTTCTCTCCTCTGATTGCTCATATATGTGTGCCGAATATTTCTCTCCCTTCCTTCCATGTCCTGCCTCCGTCTTTAGGTGCCGCAGCGACACCTGCAGAGCTGAGAGAACGCTTGATAGAAAAGCTGAGGATGGTGTTGGCCAGCGGCTCTGATGAGGAGTGCTCTGTGTGTCTGGACTCGGTCCGTCTGCCCATCATTACGCATTGTGCCCATGTTTATTGCCGGCCCTGCATCGCTCAAGTCATCAGCACAGAGAAGGTAAATGTTCCGACTCAGCAGAGAGTAGGGCTATGTACTTTCATCATCCTTTAAATTAGTTATCAGCAGGTTACTATTATATTATATAATTGTTGAGCTGTTAATCATCAACAATTCAACTTTTCCCTGTTGTGTGTGTTTTTGTGCATGCGTGTGTGCGCGCATAGGAGAAGGCACGCTGTCCTCTCTGTCGAAGTGAGATCAAGACCAGTGAACTGGTGGAGTTTCCACAGGAGGAATTGGAGGAAGAGTCCAGTTCAAACTCTGAAAAGTGGAGGATCAGCTCGAAGGTGCAGAGGCTGCAAATTTGACCAGAATATGAAAACAGTAAAATTACTCTGTAGACCACTCAAATGTGCAGGATATTGTTTCTTTAATCCCTAAAGAACCTTAACTTAACCAGAACAGATAAATAATAAATGCTTGTAGATATTTCTATTTCAATAGGACTTAAAAAAATTGCCAAATCCATTTACCATATTTATTTAAGTGTTCCATAAATTTGAGAATTTTATTAGATCTATTAATGATTCTGTGACGTCAACATGCATAATAATAATAAATAGGTTAACTCCAGAGAGCTCAAGTATAAAATATAGTGAAATTCTATTAGTTCTCTTAACTTACCATTTACAGTGGAGGTTTTTGTCACAGTTTCACGAACTTAGAAGTCACTCATGCTTTGCGATCATAACAATATGAAAAAAATATACGAGAAAGGAGCTGAGTTTCCTTTTTGAAGTCTGTTTTTGTCTCTGCAGGTGCAGGCGCTGATGGCAAACCTACTCAGTGTGCGACGTGAAGACAGCAGCATTAAGTGTTTAGTCGTGTCTCAGTTTACTCGTTTCCTCACCATATTGGAGACTCCACTCAGGTGTTTATTTTTTTAGAACAAGGTGTCATTACTTTGTAGGGCTCTTATGCAGCACAATGCAGCAGTTCAGCAGCTTTGGTAAATTTCTGGGTGGTTATGAAAATATTTTCTCCATTTATTATAATGCACAATCATGTTATAGATTAATACCAGTATTAATATGAAGTTTACTAAGACAAATGTCTGAAGGCCTGCGTCTCAACTGAGAACAAGGACGATGTCAGGATAAAATTACATTAAAACATAGAATTACTACTTTATATCAAGTTTCCATCTACTTTTTAATAATAAGATCAACAATAAGATTTTGTTTTTGTTGGCACCTGTACTAGTGCCCTCTCTACACAGTGGACAGAGGTCACATACCTATGAGCAGTACCAAAATGTCAAGGGGCATATGTACAGTGTATACATGGCCAAACATCCTACTTTAGTACTGGCTGGAAATTGATAAAAGACAAAACAGCACAATCTATTGTGTAATCTGCTCTTCTGCATTTTGTTTATGCAATTTTCTATAATTTTATGTCCTTCATCTTCAACAGAGAGCATGGATTCACTTTTGTGCGCTTGGATGGCACCATGAGCCAAAAGAGGAGGGCGCAGGTGATCCAGGAGTTCCAGAGCTCTGCAGACAACAGTCCTGTTATAATGCTTCTGTCTCTTAAAGCTGGAGGGGTTGGGCTTAACTTGACTGCTGCCTCTCGTATTTTCCTCATGGACCCTGTGAGTACAGATTATGGACAGCAACAGGATGTATTCATTCCTACAACCTTAAGACTTAGCTTATAGTATCTCAGATTGTGTATGTGGGTATTAATCATAACAAGGACCAGATATGTAGTAGGTTTGTAACATGTAAAGGAACTACTATGAGGCAAAAATGCAGGAAAGTTACAGTTCAGGACATGAAGCATACACTTTATACCCTGTAAAACACTCAAACTCTAATTATTTACTTTTAACCATATCTCAGCCCCCGGAAACAGCTAGCATCTAGAACTATGGGTTAAGATTATTTCTACATTTACATGTTATATAAAAGTATAAACAGTACAATGATCAATGCCATGATTATACAAAAGATCATTACATAAAAATGTAAATCAAATCAATTACATTTATTTATTGACAGTATTTTTTTCATGTAAATGAGACCATAATACAGGCATTCTTAAACTTGTGATTGTGTTTGAGGCGTGGAACCCAGCTACTGAGGAGCAGTGCATTGACCGCTGTCACCGTCTGGGCCAGAAGAGGAAAGTCATCGTCACTAAGGTCAGAAACACCTCCACTTTACACTGTGAAGACCTGTTTTTGTCAGAAAAAACTCTTGCTTATGTACTGCACCTGGTGATTTTATTTATATTATTTATAGGCTAAAAGCTATTAACCTACAGTGTTCCATAGTTTCACACCTGAGGACTTGTGAGACGTTTCCCCTCAAATATCTACATTTTTATTTTGCCTGTTTGTTGCTGCAGTTCATTGTGAAGGATTCAGTGGAGGAGAACATGGTGAAGATCCAGAAGCAGAAGCAGGACCTACTGGATAAGGCATTTGGCTCCACAAGCACTGACAGGAAAGCCTCTCGCATCGATGACATCAAAGCTCTGATGGAGCTGTAATTGTCTGACAATTGACCAGCCTGTTGTAGCAGCATGGAAACAACACAAGGGTTAAGTTGAATTTAAAGTGCACCAATGTCAGTTCATATGTGATGTTGCAGAGACGTTTTCAGTGTTTTGTTCATTTTGAAATGGTGAAAATTTTATTTTATAGTTGATCTTTTTTTTTATTCCTGCCTTTATTTAATGATTAACATTTTGATACTGTCCAAAGACATGCGGTTTGGTTGAATGGTGACTAAATTGTCAATAGGTGTGAATGGTTGTCTGTCTCTATGTGGCTGCCCTGTGATAGACTGGCAACCGTCCAAGGTGTAACCCACCACTTGCACAATGACAGCTGGGATAGGCTGCAGTACTCACTCGACCCCTGCAAGGACAAGCTGTTAGGATAATGGATGTATTTTGATTTTGATATTACAAAAACAAAAGGTTTCACTGGGCAAACTCTTCATTTAATGTGGATTGATAAATTGTCTAAAAACTGTAAAGAAAAAAGAAGTTGTACTATTTTATGAAAGTGAGCTTGAGAAATAATTCTACTAATTTAACTCAAGTTGTCAATATGTAAAATGTTACTGAAAATTCTGTTTGTGATTTTCTGTTTAAAAAAAGAAAAGAAAAAAAAAAGGTACCCAACTTGTATATTTGTTGCTATTGAGTTTAAAAATCAAGTCTCTCTCTAGTTTGTCTTTTGTAACAAACATTAAAATAAAAAATGGGAAACAATGCTTGTTTCTGCTATATTTACTTAAATATCATTTTGATTGAGATTTTGTTGACCAGCTGGTTGGCATTTTAAAAACTAAACACGCCACAATAAAGACAATGAGGTTTTAACCTGTTCTTTATTAGCACTTTAACAGGTATCAACAATTAACAGTTGTGGTAAAGGACATTCCTGCATTAACTGATGCCACTGCATTGTGTTCCACTTCCATGATGCATATTCAGGATTTAACAAACTGACAAGATTAAACCATTTATGACCTTTTCTTTCAACCTTGACAGATCCTTGTAGCAAAGCATTTAGTGGAGTACGGAGTGTACTTTAATTGCTTTAATTGTTAGGAGTTGTAGACTATCGTTTAAGAGCACGCAGCTGCAGTGAAATAAAGGAGGTATAACAGGGAAGGAAGGACTCAACAAAGTGACATTTGTTGTGTTACTAGCAGCAGTTACAGTAGATAAGGTTTGTAAACAGTGAAAGGCAATAAGGCAGCTGGTAACACTAGAGAAACAGGTCATGGCACAAAGACACTAATGTGGGTCTGACAGGGGGATGACATGCAGGGCACGCACACAGGTGACAGATGTTTGAGGAGTGCACTACCGTTGAACCCCACACAAATACAATCACTTTAGGACGTGGGCGGATGTACTGAATTACTGACCCGTGTTTTAACTCTGTGCCATGCAAATGTAACAACACGCCCCAAGCCTTAACACAAAATTACAGACATTACAAAGCTAAAGTCACAGGGAGCTGGTGAGTGGCAGAGGCACAGACGGGTAAATCTGTATCCTCTGATGCCGTCAGATTAAAGCGAGACTGCCATCACTGGCTGAAGAAGAGAGTATGGACGGCAAGAGAGAAGTGAGCCAGTTGCTGTACATCCTCTTTAAAAGGTCCAGGTAGAGAGACTTATTGCAGGATAGGAGTTGTGGAAAGATCCAGAAACAACTTTCAAACTTGTTTCTGTCGTTGCTGAAAGTTTCCACAGGAAGACCCAGGACTGTGAATCAGTTTTCATCAGCAGCACCTGAACACTTAAAGGAATAGTTACAACATTTTGGGAAGCAGCTATGGTTATTCACTTTCTTGTCAAGAGCTGGCTGCGAAGATTAGTTATTAAGCTACCGCCAACAGCAGGCTAACTTAGCTCACTAATTAACAAGTTATATATGAATAGATTATGTGCCAGACGATTTATTAGCCAGGATCAATTGCCTGCATCAGAGATTCTGAGGAAGTTATTAAGCCTGATCAATAAATAGTCTAGTACATAACTGGCTATAAACAGTGAATTGTCATTTATACACGTAGGGTTTTGTATAGATTAAATCAAACCTAATGTGACATTAAAAGTAACAAGTAGGTTTTATAAGTGCTGTTGGGCAATTTTGTTACATTTTGGACATAACCGTACTTCGGCAATGAAATGCATTTTTAAATGTATTTTCATGACCTCACAAATATTTAACATCTACCAAGAATTATGAAATGTTTGCCTCTTTCAAAACCAAATGATTAAATTCAGACCAAGAGAGGTGCTATCAAGGGAAATATTTATAAACACTGATATTGCCCTGGGTAAACATTTTTATCATTCTGACAGCAAATATCTGCAGGAATATGAAAATGTGTTGAGATGCAATCACCTGCTGAGTAACAAGAGGATCATAAGTAACAGCAACAGTTCTGAGGTCATAGATGAGCTTCATATAACCATACAGTAATGCTGGTATCAATCTTCTCATCTAACTCTCAACGAGACGGTGAATCGGCACATTTCCCAAATGTCGAACTTTTCTTTTAAGAGAAAAATGAATATGCTAAGAGTGCATGGACACTTATAATCGTTTACACACACTGACAGGATGCAGACAGTGAAGCTGAAAGTTGCACAGAGGCATCCATTCAGTCACCTGCTATTTAAGCCCCTGTTATTGGCGGAAGGGGTGGTGAAATCCCCACCTATATATATATAACTTCAACTGGAGCTCTCTCTGTCCATTGTGCTCCCTCACGCGCCTGCTACTTTAAGAAGGAGTCAAGTTTTCGCTCGATGTTGGCAAAGCAGTCTTCACCCAAGTAGTCGATCTGGCCCGCTTCCCAGCGCTGCTTCCTCTCCTCTGATGAAATCGGTTGGGGAGGAGGAGCGGAGGCCGCGGGCTGTTCCGTCACATCCTCATGAAACTTGCTCTGCAATAGAGCGAGAATGAATGAATCATTAAAGGAAAGTGGAGCAATACTTTATAAGGACTGCTTTCCCTGTGTTCAGCCATGCTTGGCTTTCCCTCAGCTGGAATTCCCTCTTTTCTACCCTGGAGACACAACGATCAGTATGTGCAGGCCTTTCGTCGGTTTTATTGCTTAATTTTTAAGCAATAAAACACATATACAATAGACAGTAGATTATGCTGCAATAGCCGATAATCGGGGTAGGGTATTAGAGAAACCTGATATTCCCAAGTATTTTTAGCCCAATTACTGCGCAATGTATATGTGTAACAGGGTTTTAACCAGCTGCATAACAAAAGCTTCAGACACTCTCCACTCTAGCATCAGCTGAGAGGAGCAACTCTATGAATAGGGGAAATCATTAATCGAGGAGCGTGATGGTGCCTTGTTTTTAAATGAAGCCCACCTGAAGACCAATTAAAACTGAAACCAAGACAAACTGCCTTCTAAAGTCTAAATAAGTTACTTTTCACTGTGTATTTGTTTAAGTCAGT
>OMLM01014113.1:31726-60957 GCA_900302695.1 Helostoma temminkii | reverse complement strand
ACACACACACACACACACACACACACACACACACACACACACACACACACACACACACACACACACACACACACACACACACACACACACACACACACACACACACGCACACGCACACGCACACGTCATGAAGCAGTCTTGACATGTCAGATTACTCTTCTGCTGAATGTATATGGCGATTTCCAGTAACCAGCTTTCTTAACTGCTTTGCAGAAAAACCTGGTTTCCCTGATTAACATCTGATTGCTTAAGTACATGTGAACACAGTCAGTGATAATTTTCTTTAAACTGACTCAAGAGAACTTTTGGAAATGTGCCAGTATCCTGTACTAGCTACTCTTGGCCACAGTGCCTGGTGGTTAGCAGATATTGGTTAGTGATTCTTTTAACCAAACAAAAAAAAAAAAAAAACCCCGAAACAATGCACAACTTTAAAACTTTCTCCACAATGCCAGGGTGCGTGTCTGTACACATTTGTTTTTTTGGCACAACATGTCACAGTTTCACAGAACTGTGACTAACTGACTAGCTCAGAACTATTTCACTACAGCGATATTACAACAGACGTCATGGCAACTTCCTGCTGAACTGCTCAACAGTCGTGGCACCCTGCACGTTTCATTCAAGAGAAAAAAAAAAAAAAAGTCATTATACAGCTGTGACGAATCTCAGAAACTCAACACAATTTTTTGCATCAGACTTGTGAGCAGGAATGTGGAACCAACCAAGTTTTATCAAAACTCTAGTGCTCTTATGTGCACTTTCACAGCTTAGTCATTTCACACATGGTTTGATTTCCAGACATGGTATGTCGTAGTGGTTAGTGGTTTTGACACAGCCAGGATATGGCAATTCTGAAACATGCTAAAACAAATGAACATACATTGTCACCCTCATTTAGTGTCTATTTCAACACATCCATATCCACCACTCCTTGAACTGAACACATTTACACACACACACTGCTGACTCACATCCTCGCTCGCCTCTACGAAGCCACTGTTGAAGGGAGTGTCACCGTAGGCCTGCTGCAGTAAAGGCAGCACAGATTTGGCGTACAGCTGCCACCACATGAGCAGGTAGTCGGGGTGCAGTTGACACGGGTCAGGAGACTGGGAGTGACCTTTGACCTCGCCCCTCTGAGTGTCATAGGAGTAGTTCCATGGCTTCATTTTGCCCAGGAAGTGTACCACCTTTGCATCACGACCGTACCTGGACGTGAGAATGTAGAGAGAGTGAGGCAAAGACAGACATTGTAAACTGTCACCACAGGCATACCACACCCAAAATGTCTAATGATCTGAATGCACAGGAAAACCATGTGCCTATCAGTATTAGAAGTATGTTAAGTCAGGAAGTGTCCATCTCAGTCTGCAAACTGTTGTCTGTAGTTGTTTAGCACAAACATCTAATTTAGTTAAGTTAGCGCTCGTTTAACAACTGTTGATACTAAACCTGTTGGGTTTTTTTACTCCATCTGACGCCTTTTGTGTCGTGTGGCCACGTTACCAGATGTCAGTAACTTTTTTGTGACTGCAACAGTATGACACCGATTTATTTTCTAATTCTAGAATATAGAAAGTACTGTACGGAAGTGCAAGTGAAGAAGCTTCTCTATTTTAACGTAGGATGTGCCAGGGTTATTAGATGCTTGTAATTCAAAACCAACTGACTGACAAACAAACACACAACCTTTAAAGTTGCCACTGGACACTTAACACAAAGGTTTCATTGGAGAGGCGTAGAATCAAGGCAATGAGCAAACTAAACATGAACACATGAAGAGAGAAGTGTGTGTACTGACTGTTTGAATGCTGGCAGGTAGGAGTAGATGGCGATACTGCTGAGGTTGTAGATAAAGGGAAGGTGTTTGGAAATATCTGCCGTCGCCCAGGTGTTAAAGAAACTGTTGAGAACCCCCTGATCTCCACCTGCAGACATAGACACATAAGCACGTTCACAATTATAGTTTCAGACATTATTCCAGGGAACAATGGAGCAAAATGAAAAAGTAGCCTGAGCTCTTATGTTAAAATACAAAACCCACATTCAGGATAGTGACAGTCATGTGAAAATAATTCAGCTTTTTTGCTGTGAGCAAAGAATGAGATCAAAAGCACAGAATCTAATAAACTCTTTTCAACTTCAGTGACATTTACACTCATGTGATCAGTCTTACGTGGCTGTTGAAACCCAGACACACTACTGTACATACCTAAATGGTCATCACCACACACATTCTGTACATTCCCTGTGTCCTTTCTGACATTTAAAAATAGAAACTGAAAAGGAGGGTTGACAGCCTGCAGCATATATATGGTGAGCGTGCGTGTTACAAAATCCATGCACACACACTGAACGGCAGACAAAGAGCAGGAGTGGTGGTCTTTGGACCTAGTTGGACCCAGTCAAGGTTAGGATTACCACATACCCTATACGCATGTGTGCACGTAAAAAGGACGCCATGTTTTTCTTTGATCTGACCCACAGTGAAAAAGTTTATTTTTATACTTAAACAGAAGTAAAGAACGTATTCAAACTCTATCTACTCTGCACAGATAGAGAGTTCAGTGGCAGTGGAAGCCCCTCTAAATATAGTGTGCCAAGGTGACCTTTACCTTTAAATGCCAACACATCAGACTATTTCTGTCATAGCACAGAGGGTTTTTCTTATATCCAAAAAGGAACACAACACAGTGTCTTTCATGCTCCCACTCTAAGAACTGTCCATCACCTAATAACTTCACATTTATTGGATGAATAACCAGAAACATTTGTACGAACTTTCATGATGCCCAAAAGGATCTTATGGCAAAATACAGGCAAAACTAATGACATTTCAACCTCATTGTGTTTAGTGCTAATCAGAAAATAGTACATGGTATCATTAAACATTATAATAGATTTTATAGTTTTTATATATCGGTTTGTTATTTAAATAATTGCAAGTACGTTAGCAAACACGAATATAAACTTTTTTCACAAAAAGCAGCAGCATAATTTTTTAACTTAATCCTGAATGTATGTTTTGGCTGAGATTTTTTATTTTATACGTCAAAGCTTAGACGAGAGTCTTACACACAAGTTAACGCCAATGCTGGCTATCCCACGATTACATATAAACGATCAGGTCTCACCATCAAAGCTGCCATTTTCAGCACAGAATGTGAGGAGCTTTTCATGTGTCTCGTTGGACGGGCAGAAGACAAAAACTCCGGAGTTGAAACAATCTGGCCAACCAGGATCCGGCGCCGCAGACAGCTCTTCTCTCTCAAAGAGTTCATCTATATTTGATAGCACCTAAATAAATCAAAATTAAGTTACTTATATTTGTATATATTATCACTATCTCAGCTGTTCTAATAACAATATAAATATGACTGACAAAATACATTAAGTGTTTAACTCAAGACCATCTATAATGCTGCTGAAATATCGCTGCACAAACAGTCTAGAATATAGTACAAACTATAAACCAAAAATTTAAATATGTATTTAGTATTTCATACCCATGACAAAAGCAGGACTGGTACGTGTTCAAGAGAGGTCAACAGATTACAATATGACTGAAACCATCTGTTGTTGTTTGATGCTGCCGATGAGATGATTTTTCCATCATCACTGTGTATTGTTTTCTGTGTTATCAGGTTTGTTTCTCACCAGTGTGTCTGCGTCCATGAACACACACTTGCTGTACTGTGTGAGAGTCCAGCAGTGCAGTTTAGTGAACGTTACTCCCAGGTCTGGACGCTTCATCAGGGTCAGATGAGCCGCATCGCCCGAGTCCATGACGTCCACCACACACACTTCATCAAAGATGGAGCGCAGTGCATCCCTGCAACACACACACACACACACACAGTTTATGTAAAATTGTCAATTGTGTGTCTCCAAGTCAGTGTCTCAGGAGGGACAGAATAATGGTTAAAGACTTGACATTTTTAATGAACATCTATGATGCGTTACCTGCAAGGTTCAGCAACATGAGGTCCTATGAGTACGACCAGTTTCCTTGTTGTGTTGTGGTTCCTTAACGACTGGCCGAGAACCATTGCTCCCTTTGCGTAGCTGTCATTTGTGGCCAGTGTCACAAAAGCTTGGTCTGCATGGAAAAACAAGAAAACATCAGCCATATGGCTCGTTTCATAAATGTCTGTGTGTATGTATATTATAAATATGTGTGTGTGTGTGTGTGTGTGTGTGTGAGTGAGTTTTAATGGATTTATACATCGATGTATTAAATTGATGAAACTGGGATTCAAAATAAATGTTATTAAAATTCAGTTATGTTATTTTATTAGAGAACAGTAATCCAAATTAAATGTGCGAAGTTTATGGTGACAGCAAACATTTATTTTATTATTAGCAGGCAAACAAATGCTACAAAAACATTTACTCAGTGTCATTTTATTCCAGTCAGACCACGACCATTGACCCTTCTGACTTCAAAGGGGTCAAAGAAACAATGCAACCTTCATTGGCAGAAGCTTCTTTAATGGACAACACTAAAACTGGAGTTTTAACCAGGTGTGACATAACTTATGGTGTTTCCATAACTCTGCTTCCTTCTGCGCTCCAGTGTTTATGTAATGGATGACCCATTAATCAACTTGGTGATTTAGATAAACAAATTAGTACCAATTAGGTTTTTGCTATTAAAGTGAATAAACTTTCTCAGAAACTGTAAGAAAGCAGCATTTAGTGTCCTTCCCACTATAAAATTGCAAATCAAACAAACCAAGCAATCAATTTGTCTCTTAATTTGATAATATACAACATTTAAACCAATAAATATTTTCCCCACTTTTACTCCATGACGAACACAAACCAAACCCTCACTTCCACTGTCCCGTCCTGTCCATACTGTACAGTCCACTGCACCATTATCAGTAATTCCAATTTATCTGCAGGCCAACGGTACAAAGTCAGTCTCTGCTAAATCCCCCATGCATACATTAACAACAACAGCAGGGAACATAGATTTCCAGCAGCGACAGCTTGAGTAACAGACAGTCAGACAGTATTCAACAAGCTGAATGTGCGAGCTGCTGGGGGCTTCAGGGAAACCTGATCAGCGAGGCAGTGTTGTACAGTTGCTAGGGTCTTGTTCACACACTATAAACCAACTATCCGTGTCGGTCTGTGTCACAAACAAGGCCGTACAGAAAGCATGTGGCGTGTTCCCATAGATTTATCACTTACACCTCTAGGTCTGCCATGTTTCAGAAATTATATTTATGAAACAAGATTAAAATCTACATCTTAAAAGATTAAATGCCAATGATATCTTAATTGATTACCTATACAGAAAATATATTTAGATAATTTGATGTCAGGGTTATTCTTATATGCAAAGAAAATGCACAGGTTACATAAGTAACAGGAACATAAGTATAATTTGTATTATATACATTTTATTTTATAGATTAACCTTCCTAGGTTCCCCACAAATACCAACATGCTATAAAAGGAGTGACACCGCAAGCCTTTTATAGAAGTACAAACAACTTTGAGGCCACTTTCTGTGGCGCACGTATGCACTGAGAAGAACTGATCAAAGATGCTGCATTAACACAGGACGTTCATAGCAACCTCTTTAAAAAATAAAAGCATACAGGCATAATGGAACTGTATAATGTATTACAGGTATATTCAACTTGTCAGCATGAAGCACTTTAGACTATAATATTATATTATATTGTGCACTGACTAATTACAGTGAAGGAGTTCATTGAGGGTTTCTTCCACTCTCCATGCATTAGTATTGCAACTATAGTAACTATTATTTGCATTATTCATGTATTGCTTGCTTGTAATTGCTTAGTCAGTTAGTAAAATTTTGATTGTCCATCAAGATTGTACACAACATGTACTGCATCCATCTTGAAGAATAATCCCTCCTATGTTGCCCTTACTGAGGTTTCTTTCAGTTTTTTTCCTGAACGAAGGTCTAGTCAGTGGAAGTGCTGAAACTTTTTTTTAGCACTGGACTAATCAACTATCAATTATCATTAACTATTTAGCTCTGGTTTTATTATTTGATAGCTCACAGTTGCATTTATAAATATTATAAATATAATCTAATTTATACAGTTATCAAAACTGGGCATTAATTCAGAACAGGATTTTATTATGCATATGACACTGTAAAAAAAATTAAATAAAAAATAAATATTTTCTTCTTTAAACCCTTTTCACACCTGTACCATAAATCTGAAGCAGTCTTTGTCCCAAGATAAACTACCCGGCTACAGTTTACATGATGAAATAAATGTTTGACAAGCAAAGCAAATACGTTGCAGTTGCCCATTTAGTGACACCCTCATGTGCAGTGTTGCAATCCATGCCTCCACTCTAACTTTATTTTGAGTGTGTGAACAGCAAAGAGACCTCAACATCCGAGCCAGATCGATAATCAGCCACGTCAATATAGCAGCCAACGTTGGCTTAATGCAGATACTGGTATCTGTGTAAATAAGTGCAGTAAAGTGCAGTGAAGAGAAACAGAGAAATGTCAGTGATTATTCATAAGCAGTTTGCTGATCTTATTTTCATCTTTAAAACAGCTCAGCAGCCTACACATCAAGTTCTCGCTTCTTTATAATTTGATGATTAATTCAGTGACAGGAAACTAATGAGCAGCTATTTTCCTAACTGAATAATTCAATTGTTTCAGTTTTGCAAAAATGCAAACACTTGCTAGTGTCAGCTGATAAACAAAGTAAATCAGTGGTGTAAATAACCATTAATCAGAAGATTTATAATTGAATATTTGTTAGTGCAGCCAACTCTATATCATTAATCCTGATCAATTAATATTGATTAATTTAAAAAAAGTTTAAGTTTCTTTTAGTCACATTACAGTCACATTTTTAGTCAAAAAAATTTTAAATTCTTCTTTTTTCTTTTTTTTTTGCTTCACACTGTATTTGTCTTCAACCCGGTTTGACTTTGAAAACTCTGACCGGATATGTTGCTCCACACTACCGCCTGCTTAACTGTGGTCCAAACCGCTGCAGCACCAATCCACTCAAACACATCCAAATCCTTCAAAAGACGCCAACACCAACTACACGAGCTATTAAAAGTCGTGGCCTCATTGTCTTTCCTTAGAAGAGGAGTAGAAATCGCCGTAGCTGTCGTTCGATGCAGAGTTTAATAAATTCGCGATATTTTAAGAGACGAGGAACAGTTCTGCGCATCCCCGGTCCGGTCCAGGCCATGTTTGAGGCAGTGTGACGGCCGCAAGGTCGCAGAGCCCCGGTGTGTCTTACCCGACATGGTGCGCTGAGAAGAATCCACCCGGGGGTCGGGGGTCGTGATGGAGCAGACCGAGGGTTTGCACTGCGAAGGGCAAAAGCGCAGCAGCTGAGAACAGTCCAACACAGGAATTAAGCCCCACATTTTCCGGGTCATGTGACCAGTGACAGCTGACACGCCCCCTCCGTTTCCTCTCAGCCACAGACTGTGTGAGCTTACTTGTGATGCATAAACATCACATCACTGGGTGACCCTTGGAGACCTGTACTCGCTGGAAGTTATGCTGCTGGTGCTCTGTCACGCACTGTGTTATCAGCAGGTCATGTGCTCAGAATCTCCATTAAAACATAAATGCAGCATTGGCAGGGAAATGTCCATTTAAAACACCAAAAATAAAAGTATTTTCCTTAAATGAAGGGGAGTAGTACTATAAAGTAGCATAAAATCCAATTACTCGTACCAACAAAGTACCACAAACTTGTATGCTTTAGCCTACATGCAGTGTTTTATTTTTATTTAAATCAATATATGTGTTTATATGTAGAATTCAGTTGCTGTGTGGCTCCAAATTGTTGTCAGGTGCATCCTGTTTGCTTTAATTATCCTTGAGGTGTGCCTAGACCTTGATTAAGGCCTAATCACCTGTGGTAAACTGAGTGACTGAGCATGGTATAATATGTATTCTATATAGTCTTCCTATCAAATCTGACATAATTTGACCCTTTCACTTTACTTTTATAAGCAAAGAATCTGAAGGCTTCTTCTATCCTCCATCATAGGTACTGAACAATTTCAGTTCCCGTCTAGCAAGTTAATAATAAAAGACTGTACAATAAGATGAGATAGGTAGTACTTTGCTCATCTCACACTAGGAAAATTCATACATCACAGCAGCTCAAGTGACAGAAGAGAGACAGAGACAACAGGACAACAAGCCCCAGCAAAATATATCATAATAGAATACAATTAAAAATGAGATTGAGTATTAAACAGGGAGAGCAACAATGTTGCATAGAACATTTAAGATTTATGCATGAAGTGTAAAATGCCTAAGTGGTGTACATGTGTATGCCTTATTAATGATAGTGCAAATGATAGTTGAGCATTATAGACATTAATGGAGATATGTACTACTAATGTGATGTGTGTGTGTGTGTTGACACATTAACATCATAACAGTGAGGAATAACATATCTGATTACAATCTTGGCTTTTTCAGAAAGATCAATTCTTTTTCCTTTTGCTTAATTTTTCAACACCAGTTTGACCTGCATCTTCATTACACCGGTCTTCAGGAAGATCATCCTGCAGTGGAGCAGCTCAGCCTGAGCCAACACTGCCTCTGTGGGGCCATGTTTTTACATTACAGCCGAATAAAAAAAACATTCAGGGCTCAGCCTAAAATGTCCATGCATGTAATACATGTTACAGTATGTAACAAGAAAATTTTGTCTTTTTTTAAATATAGTTTCAGATTTTATTAAAAGTTTATTTTACCATTTCAGTGTACAGAGGTCTCTCAGAGTATGCCTATCTGCATGGTTTTCACCTTCCTGCACATGTGGTCTTATGTGCCAATGAATAATACAAGAGGCTTATGCAAAAGTCTTTGGCTGGCTGTTACACTTTTACACTAAGAGCTGATCCTGGCTCAGAGTCCGCAACCAAAACTGTGTGTGGTACATTAAAGGCTAGAGGTGGAGTGCTTGCCTGAGACCAGTGTCAAGGAGGAGTGAGTAACCGGATAGCACCTCAGAGTCACAGTGAAACTGAGGTGATCAGGTGTCTAAGGAAAAAACAGCCTGAAGGGCAGATTGAGTTGTTGGGGTTTGTGGATTGACAGGAAAACAAATCATTACTTTTACTCTATAGTAAAAAAGAAGATACGAGAAATAGTTTTAGCCAAGAAGGAATCAATTTGCCTTGTGTTTTGTTTTGTTTTGGTTTTGGCTGATTATGGGACATCTGAACCGTGTTAGAGGTGAGTGTAGAGGCTTACAGGTAAACACAGAGAACAGGAGAGAGGAGCAGAGAGAAAGAAGGTAATTAAAATGGGAAGCGGATGAAAAGAAGAAAGTAAAAAGAAGAATACAGCCCAAAACTACTTGTACACTTGGATTGATCCTGCTCCAGAGCCTAAGAACCTTCAGGCTGCCTGAAACTGAATGTAAGCTCCTTACACGTTCATTCCTTACACTACAGTGTGACAGTGCTATTCTCTAAAACACATGTTAACTTGTAGTGAAATTAAGTAATAAGGCTACAGAAACGTTTTATTTTCTGACATAAACAAGCAGGTCAAATGATTTAGAAAGAGTATCACAAGCAATTACAAGATTTAAAAAAGGAGACAAAGGGCTTAGAGTCCACAGGATTGTTAATAAAGGTCAAGGAGTACAGTTCTGATGTGAAGTGTGGCAGTTTAATCTAAGTGATGCAGTTGGCTCGGTGCCTCAGGTTACAGGGCATTGTGTGGCACTGAGGCAGGCTATGCACACAAACACAGGTCTCATGTTTTAAACATGTTTGACAAAAATGAAAGCAGGCCCCTTTAAAAAAACAGACAACAAAATACATTATGTACAAAGCACTCTTTCCCCAAAAGCTAGACATTTGATATTTATTTAGGGAAATGCCTCCATTTAATTGATAACTGTGGATATGTTCCCTAAGCAGCAGTTTGACATATTGCGAAATGCACTTCGTGACTTTTTTGCCAGTAGTTATATGAGAAGATTTCTTTAGGCCCAGTTTTAATAAGTGCAACTGTTCCATTGTTCCACTTTAATTTCTACAAGAAACAGGTTGTAGTAGGAAGTCATAGAGTCTGGACTGTCAGGCTAGCTGTTTCACCTTTCTTCCAACTACAATGCTAAGCTAAACTAATCATCTCCTGCCTGTAGCAGCAAGGAGGCCAATAAATGTATTTCCCCAAATGACACACTATTCATTTTAATCCTGTTGTTATGATCAGATTTAGCCCTTAAGATAGAGTCTGTCAGTTAAAAAACTAGGACATAGCATGTGGTACAGGCTTCAACTCGGGGAAAAATGCAGTTGGTGTCAAAATGTCAGAAAATATATTTGACACAAATGTATCCACGTTAAATGTGCAAAAGTGTTATTCTAATTCTAATAATTTATTTAGTCCCTTCAATCATTAATTTTTATCTTCTATTTTGTACCTGTTGTCCACAAAGTGTGTCTGATCTCCATGTAACAATTTTGTCCACTACACTGTGAGTCTACTGTAAATCAGATGCGTATTTCTGTTTGCCCACATGGAGCAAACCTCTGTCTTTAGGTGATATGATGATGACACAGCTGAAGCGTTAAATGTTAACTCCTAGCCTACGCCTGTCACAGGGAAGAGGCTGTCCAAAGGTCCACCGTGTGTCTCCAGAGTTACTTCTCGTCAGAGCCTTGCAGAACTCTGGAAGACTCGACTCGCCACCCCAGAGGGATCTGCACGGAGAGGTTCATAACCCAAGACAGGACTAACAGGAAACACACAGTCTCTTATAAAGGTATTTAAGTTTTTCTGTCTTTGTTTTGAACTGTCAGGCAAAGAGTTGCAGTAAAATTAAATTGAAAAAGATTTCAGATATGTCATGTAGAATACGTAAGGAGCGTCAAATGCCTTTATCTCAGTTGCCTTGTAACACTTTGGTTTTAATGTTAATTTTGGTAAGGTGGAATAATTTATGTTTACGCAAAAGGGGAAAACCTCTTACCTTAGATTATATGATGATGACACATCGAAATGACTGTTATTGTCCAGTAGTCGTTTTTGCACCAACACCCCATGTGTTTGTGCCTTCATGTTTCAGGGACACAAAGCAGGAGCTACTATGGAGAATCATGTCACACAGATTTCCAGAGAAGACCTGGAGGAACTCAGAGAGGCCTTTAGGAAAATTGGTCTGTTACGCACCTGCATTCACACTTTAAACACACTAATGTATTCACTGACTACACTGATTCTGACCAAAGTAAGAGATTTACAACATATCATAAAGTATGAGTCTTATGTAAGAGATTTTTATTAGTGTTGAACATGTGTACTTTGTGTGTGAGATATTTTGCGATGACATGATAAGACTTTAGATTTTATCAGTTGTAAATGTGTAATTACAAACGATTCCCGGCAATGATGTGCAACATAAAGTTGGCATATCTCTTTCCCTTTACTGTATGGTATTCAAATACAACACAGCATCAGCAGTTAAAGGTGGTATAACAGATTGTGTCCAATAATTTGCCACTAATGAGCAGCGGGGGTGTCTTACCCTTACTGTGATGTTCATTGCTAAGTAGATAAAAGTTCAAGCTAGGTGTCACGGAGAGGTAAATGTACAACTGTTTGAAAACTTGTGTTAAAATAAAGTTCTTCCACATCAGAAGGGTTTATTATGTTGCACAGCAGCAGTTTATGTGTTAGGATGGGTTATGTGGACGCAGGGTTGTGTGAGAAAAGCTGTAAAAATAAAAATGTCTTTGACTTTTTCTAAGGCGTGGAGTATTTTATAGTATGTGTCTCATGCTATAGCATCATTATTTATTATTATCTTTACCATCTTAGTTTAGCTTGAGGCTGAGGCTCATAGAAATGTTATGTTTTGGTTACAAACCAAAATATTGTCCAAAAATTTTTTGACTCAGTGATAGCGTTAGGGGAAAAGTCAGAGGTGCAACATTGTTCATAAAGAGCATGAATGTCTGCTCCAGGATGTGTGGCAATCTGTGCAATGATGGACATTTCAAACACACCTGCTGAAACACACACGCCAAATTGATGGTGATGCTTATACTAAAGTCAGAGGGTCATCTGTGGAAAACACAAACTTCTGTACAAACTTTTAGACACCGATAGTTGTTGTATCTGTCTGATATCTGTTTGCATATTTGTGTGCAGATATTGACAACAGTGGCTATGTGAGCGACTTTGAGCTTCAGGAGCTGTTCAGAGAAGCAAGTTTGTCCTTGCCAGGGTACAAGGTGCGAGAAATTATGGAGATCTTCGTTGCTGGAGACACCAACAAGGACGAGAAGATCAGCTTTGAGGAGTTTGTTGCTGTAAGTTCAGATGCAACTAGTGAGCAAATCTAAGAATGTATACATCAAATGACCCAGAGAGTAACACTGCCTGTGCATGTTCAGATCTACAGAGAGCTGAAGAGTAAAGAGTACAGTGAGACATTTAGGAAAACTATCACAAGGAGAGATGGGATCCGATCTTTTGGAGGAACATCATCAGTTTCCAGCGAAGGGACGCAGCACTCATACGCTGGTGAGAGATAATGTGCATTATGTGTTTCCTTTTTTAGTGCATCGATGTGCCTAAGTCTGTGCCTTTCATGTCTTAACAACATAATCAAGTAACATGCCTAATTTATTTTTCTGAAAAATTTATATGTCGTGATCTTAAAATAATCAGAAAACAGTGAAGAAGCTGGGGTATCACTTATACATATGAAAATAGTTGCCAGTGAAGCATCTGTCGATCCACTAAACAACTAATAATTTAGACTCTGACATCTTCTAATGTGTTCCTGTTTAGATGAGGAGAAAGTGGCATTTGTCAACTGGATCAACAAAGCTTTGGCAAAAGATCCAGACTGCCAACATCTACTGCCCATAAACCCTGATGATGAAAGTCTCTTCGCCTCAGTCCGAGATGGCATCTTGTTATGGTAATAGACGCACACGCATACACACATACGCATTTGATGAATTGGAATGTGGTTGTTGATGTACAATGACACGCAGCTCAGTATTTTAGTACGAGACTACTAAGGTTAAAGAAAGATTGGTGTGATTATATTTTATTGTAGTTGTTTTAGTGGTTCACGTGTTCACATTTATTCGCTGTGAGTGTTACACCACACTTATGAAATAGTACATTTAACAGTGACATGTCACACTGAAACTGGTTCCAGCAATCATCCCAGTGACTCACACGTGCTCTTATTTGTTCAGTTTTCACTCACACACACTCCTTCTCTTTCAGCAAAATGGTCAACCTGTCTCAGCCTGACACAATTGATGAAAGAGTCATCAACACAAAGAAGCTTACCACTTTCAAAATGACAGTGAGTTGTAGCTTTTTTTTCAAATTTACAAAATGTTGACTTGCATCACAAGCCTTAAAGATATACAATTCAATATAATAAATAGGTAAAAGTTCAAAAGATCAAACTGTCAGAAAACTAACGTATGAAACATAATGGAACACAAGTAAAAACATATTAGGCACTGTACAAGTTTTTGTACTTTTTTTGTTTTCCACTACTAAGATATTTTTTTAATTGAATTTATTTTTGTCTGTCCTATGGCTCTACTGTTGTACTTAATATAGCTTCATATGTACAGCTGGTTGTAAGTGTAAGACAGATGACTGGTTGTCCAATAATTTTGACCGGAGCAAAAACAACTTGTAATATATTAACTTTTTACTGCCTACGTGTGTGCAAAATATTTTTTAACTGTGATTCTGTAAATGCCTCCTCTGTTGAGAAGTACAGTAAAGATAGAAGTATAGTCATACAAATGAGCCTTTTATGTATATGCATACATACTAAAACTTGAAAAGTTGATGCATAATTTATTTGCATTTGCAGGAGAATCTGGTCTTGGCTCTGAACTCTGCCTCAGCGATTGGCTGCACAGTGGTCAGCATTGACGCCCATGATTTAATGGCTGGCAAACCCCACCTGGTCTTGGGACTGCTCTGGCAGGTTATAAAGGTTGGCCTGTTTGCTGATATAGAAATCAGCAGGAACGAAGGTCAGTGCACACAGACACACACAATTGCCATAGTTGTGAGAATTGAACTGCACTTTGAAGTTGTCAGGACCAGCCAACATGTCCTCACAATGTACATGTCAAGAATAAACTGCTGAAGTACGACAAAAGTCATTTTATGACATGTCTCTGTGTTCTACCGTAAGATTACGATACAGTAGTAATAAACATAATGATACATTTAATTTCGCTTTCATCAGGCAAGATAGACGCCGATAAGTTTGATTTAATGATACATTCCTCCACTCCACTTGCATGTAGAAACACATTGTAGAAACACATTGTGCAGAGGTGAAACACAGGCCATCGTTTTCAGAACCAAATGACTTATTTAAGACATTTTAAACCACAAAAAGTAGTACAAGCAGTAGTCATAATAACAAATGATCATTGATTTAAACTGTATCTTGAAGATTGAGTCCATTAATTGCCCCTTATTGCCCCAGTGTGTCTAACTTTTCCCCATAATAGAGACATACATTTCTTATCCCTATCCAATGAAAGACTCCAGATTTAATGGCAAACTAACTGCAGCTCTATGTGTCTCCAGCTCTGATATGCCTCCTGACAGAGGGGGAAACACTGGATCACCTAATGTCTCTCTCCCCTGAGGAGCTTCTGCTCCGCTGGGTCAATTACCATCTACGCAATGCAGGAACTCAAACAATCAGAAACTTCAGTGAAGACATCAAGGTTTCCTGCAAAGCACACACACACACACACACAGACATGAGATATCAGTAAGAAACAATAAGAAATAACTCTCTTGCACTTTGCTCTGTAGGACTCACGGGCTTATTTCTACCTGCTCGACCAAATCGCTTCCAAAGAGCAGCACAAGCACAGAATGATCCTGAAAATTGACATGAGCGGCTTGAATGTGAGTCAACTTTGTTCTTGTCTGGTTTTCTGATTGTGGTGAAAATGTCGAATGTGATAGGTGATGTGAATTACCTAAATACTATAGGATGAGGATGTAAGACGTAGTTATATATTACTGTTGTTCCTTTAAACTATGATCTGCCTTCTTTGCATCTTTATCTGTTTTATTATCATGCAGATACAATGTAAGATAAATTACATAAAAGAAGTTAGCCTCCCTATTCTGATGAATATATGCGTACATACTATTTGTACTATTCATGTGTGTCTGTTTTATATTTACGTGAAGGAACGTGATTTGAACCGAAGGGCTGAGCTGATGCTGCAGCAGGCAGCCCGGCTGGACTGCAGGCAGTTTGTTTCTCCTCACGACGTTACATCTGGAAACAGCAAACTCAACATGGCTTTTGTGGCCAACCTGTTTAATATGCATCCTGCTCTGGATAAGTCTCAGATCAACGGCAGTGATGAAACCCTCATACAGCGTAAGATACAGATACAACCCTCATTGAATAAAGTATTTAGTCCTGTGGCTTTAGCTACGAAATGACATGGTGTTTAAATTATGTCATCTGTTCCCTATCACACCAAAATGAAAGTGAGATGCTTAGAACTTTGTCCAGAATATTTATCATACTTCAAATATAAAGGGGACAAGATAAAATGCAGACACACACATCACATACCAATAAAATTCAGGGGGTAAAAGATTACAGCATCCATAAATCTACAGAATGTGTTGCATGTAAGCTACTATTCCAGTTAGGTTACACTAAATGTATATTAAAACTGATAGTGCTTATCATGTCCTTATATATTTCCAGCTGAGACCAGAGAAGAGAAAATATTTCGCAACTGGATCAACTCTTTGGGTGTCTCTCCACATGTCAACCACCTGTACTGGTATGTTATCAGTTACACGGCTAAGGTTAATCACGTTAATGTGATTATTAAAACTTCCTAAAGTATTTTGCATGTTTTTATGAATGTTTATATTAGTATCAGTACTAGCCTTTTGCTGGTAGGTAGTGAGCAGCAATATTAAATTCTTGGAATAATTGGAATAATTCTAAAACATATCTACAATCATATCATATCTTATCTTATCGTATCTTATCTTATCTTATCTTATCTTACAAAATCCCTGAACCAGAACTCCAGATTTGTGTATAAGTTAGTAAATGACATGATAAAATCTGAAGTCAACTTTTAAAATATGAAAATTGGGTATTGCTTAGTTCACTAGAATTAGTCATGCTGGGCCATAAAAAGTATGTTTTTTCTCATTTCTTAAATATACCTCTGTTACTAAACAAGCAAATACTGATTCAATCAGTCAGGGATTTTAAAATTGTTCGGACAAACAAAGAGCTGTAAATCCAAATAACACCCTCCAAATTCAGGTGCCTCTGAAGAATATATGTAAAACAAGTTGAGTAAATGTGACGGCAGTGTTTGGAGATCCTCAGACATGTACATAAATTAATTTATGTGTTTGTTTTCCTTACTTTCAGGGATCTGTGTGATGGGTTGGTGTTTCTGCAGCTTTATGAGAAGGTTAAGGTGCCTGTGAACTGGAAGAAAGTTAACAACCCACCATATCCTGCCCTGGGGGCCAACATGAAGAAGGTAAAACTACCTACAAAGATACAAAAGAAATGATGAGCACAAAAGCATTTGGTTTAAAAAATAGAATAAGTATATAACATTATTTTTTAACATATTTTAGCTGGAGAACTGTAACTACGTTGTGCAACTGGGCAGGGATGTAGCCCATTTCTCTCTAGTTGGTATTGGAGGGGAAAACCTAAACGAGGGGAGTCGTGTGCACACCCTGGCATTGGTGTGGCAACTCATGAGGAGGTACATGCATATTTATGAGCTCAGGGACAAGTCGCCCCTTGTGGTCTATTGTTTGGGAAAGACCGATCGTCAGTTATCAGTCTGTTAGTGGTTTGGCTACACCTGCTGCTTGTGTAGTTTATGCTTTTCTTTTTTATGCTTCAGGGATACAGTGCTGGTTTTGTCAGATCTTGGTGACGGAGAGAAGGTTGGAGATCAGATCATTCTCGACTGGGTCAACAACACCTTGAGCCAGAAACGCAAGGACACACGGATCAGCAGTTTCAAGGTGTGTGTGTGTGTGTGTGTGTGCGTGTGTGTGTGTGTGTGTGTGTGTGAGTTCACGTTTTATTTGTGCAAACAAATGGCTCCATGTAATTTTAAACCTATATCCCTGTTCTCTGTAGGATAAACTGATCAGCACCAGTCTACCAGTGATTGACCTGATTGATGCCATTGCACCTGGTACTGTCAAGTGGGACATGGTGACAAGAGGAGGGAAAGCAGGGTTGAAGGATGAGGAAAAACTCGACAATGCCAAGTAAAACTTGTTTTGTTCCACTTTCCACAACTTTGTCACTTGATCTTTGTCTTCTAACTTCTACCTCTACTTGTTTCTCTCCCAGGTATGCAATCTCATTGGCTCGTAAGATTGGTGCCCGAGTCTACGCACTGCCTGACGATTTGGTGGAGGTGAAACCAAAGATGGTGATGACCATGTTTGCCTGTCTCATGGGTCATGGTATGAAAAAGGTCAAGCGCTAATAAAAAATGGACAACCACCTGGAAACCAACGAGCCACCTATATACATTTTGTTTCTACGCAGTTTTCACCTTTTTCTTATGTTTTTCATCATGACTATAATTCTTTTTATTTGAATTTTAAACCTGGCCATGATCATCAGACACTAGGGAAAGCTGTCATCTATTCTTATTTTCATGAAAACCTTCTCAAAATTACAAATAATTTCTCTTTAGCAAAATGACTGAATTTGCCATATGTGATGTTATAGAACAAGCTTCTAATTATTCTTTGCTACATAATATTTAACAGGACATTATACCTGTTTACTCTTCTGTGATATAAGGAGGATCAAAAAGATGCAGAATCACATTGTTTTTAGCAACACTCTAAGTTTGTAAATGTTGTGCATTAAGTATTGCTATTTAATAATTAAAAAGAATCTGTTGAATGTTCGTAGCAGCCTTGTAATATGTGAGTTGTCAGACATTTTAAACCACTTACTGTATATTATTACATCTGTTAGTATAATAGAATAGATCAGAATAACAAATATAATGTAAAGTGTCATTAATATAGTGGGTAAAAATAAAATCTTTAGATTGTAATCTTTAGCTTTGTGAATTAATAATCTTGTTTTTCAGGCAAAAATCATTGAAAATCACATCAATAATGCACAAAGTAAAGAAACTTTACACTCCTTGGTGCCTCTGTATTGTATATACTATGTATACTAGTACACTACAAACTTACCAGCAATCACTGAACTAAAAATACCACAATATGGAGCACTGTTGACTCCAAATGATGCTGTGCATAACATAACCACAACATCCCCAATTTGGTTTTGGCTGGGGACTTTTTTATGCTCTTTCTCTCTGCCCATGTGTGCTGTCAACTTCTCACTATCAAATGGAATAAAGACGAACAAAAATACCACAATATGGACAGTTAACCTTGTGTAAGTATGCATGAAGGAATTAACGGTTAGATTTAAAAGGCAGTTTTGACATTGTACGTCTAATTAGACTCACAATATCATAATATTTATACTATAAATATAATACTATATTTTTGGGCAAAACATTCAAACTAAATAAGACAAAACTAATACAAATATGATATATATTTACAAAACAGGTTAAGTAGTTAACACTTACTTTACCAGGGGGAGGCGCGATTTGCCTTTCGCGTTCATGTGACCCTCGGTGGCTACCGTACCAAAACAAGAACGTCATTTTGGAGCGAAAGTTTTCGAAACACGGGACGGACATGACATGTTGTAGTGTCCTGCTTAAAACTACCAAATAAATACCTCATACAATGCTTTGAAGAAGTTCTTCTAATAAGCACTCACCAAGCTGCTGCAAAAATGGAAGGACTGGAGATGTCCGCGATGATACCGGCTCTTCAGGAGCTAGCTAAGTGAGTAACCGGCTAAAGTTTGGCTAAAGGCGAAGCTGTTAACAGCGACTCTGGGACACATTTGAGTTGAGCTTATTAAATAATTAGAATATTAAGGTACAGTGAATACAAAGTTTAAATAACTTAAGATGGTGTTGGTGTTTTACAGTGCCAGTGCGGCTGAATATGACCAGGCGGTGCAGAAACCTCGACAGATCCTCTGTCAGTTCATTGACAGGATACTGACGGACGTGGACGTCGGTAAGTCAGTAGCGTCAAGTGCTTACAGAAGCTGAACACAGCAATATATAAATATATTACTTTCTTTTGCTAAAATATTTGTTTATGTAATTTATTTATGTCAGTTTCCCCTCTGCATTTGTAACGTATGCAGTTGCAGTCATTTTGAGATATTATCTCAAATCAAAGACAGCTCACTAATCTGTACTGTCAGCTTAAGTAGTGAAGCAGTATCTTTTTCTCTATCTATGACCTGTGAGCATCTTAGTGATTTTTGTCTTTTTAAATAGGTTAAAGCAGCATCACTTTACTGTAGTTTTGATGTTACATTATTCTGTCTTGTAACCTCTTGGGGGGAATTTAGACTCTAAGGTTTTAGACCTTTTAGATTGTGGAATCTGTTGTCTGGTATCTTCCAGTTGCTCTTGGTCTGAATAAGAAGTCCAGTTCAGAGCCAGCCTGTGTAATGCTGCTGGACTTCGTGCAACATATAGTGAAATCCTCATCTCTGATGTTAACTAACCCAGTCTGCCAGCCTGCTGAGTATCCAGACACCACACGGAACTGTACTGGTATGACATGTTCCTCTAAATGTTGCCTTGATAAATTACAAATTTTGTCTGTATAATTATTTTGTGCTTTTCTTTTCCCCTTGTCATCTGCTGTCTCTTCATTTCTCCTTTGGTTCAGACTTCAGTAAGTGGGTGGCGGTGCGTTTGCTTCGTGTTGCAGCAGCTCCAGACTGTGATGTCATCCATGGTCGCGTCTCTGCTGTGTTGTGCTCTTTACTTCACACTCTGAAAGTCAGGGCTCCGTTCATCTTCAGCCGCCTTACTCAGGAGCTCATAATTTTAGCCCAGGACCTCAGCAACAACCTATACACCCACATTGCCACGCTGGCTGGACTGAGACACACTTTGGGCATTCCGACACAAAGCCAGTGGCCTGTAACACTCAAGTGCTTTAGCATCTCTCCAGGCTGTGCCTCCTCATACCTCACCCCTTCTCCTCTTGTTCTCTCCTCACCTGCTGCCTTGGAGTCACTGACAGCTGTGGTGATCGGTGTCATAACTAATGCCCTGAGAGGAGTGGTCTCTCGCCATGACCTGAGTGTGGCCTGGGAGACGGCTTGTTCCATCCTGGCCAATGGCAACACCAGGCTGAAGAGGGTCTCCATGGTGATGCTACGACAACTGGTAGAGCTTAGAGGGTTTCCTGAGATGCAAGGCCATGAGTTCTTCACAGCCTACTTACAGTTGCTGGAAACTCACTCCCAGACACCAAACACACAATTAGAACAGCCTTATGAAGGAGAACTGCTACACTTGACTCGCTGTGTGTTTTGGTCATCTGGTGCCTCTCATTCACACTTTGAGCCCATATATCTCTTGCAGTTGTTTGAGTGTGTTTGTACTCTTGGAGGAGCCGGTGTCAAGTTGGGGACAGAGGTTACCGAATCACTCTGCTTTCTGTTCAGCTACTTGGTATCAGTTGCCCCAGTATATGAGAGTGCAGCACTGTTGAGGAGGCATCGAGTCACAGAGGTCTGCAGGATGCTGGCACGCACTGTTGGAACAGAAAATCAAGCTGAAGTACTTTTTACTTCCCTTATTGTTCAGTATTTGTCACATTAAAAAATCTCAGCCTCTTTAGGCTAAATTTTCTGTGGTGTATGTGTTTTGCAGTGTGCAGAGGGGTTTCTTCAAGCTGCACTGAAGGCTGAGACCGATATGGTCATGCTGGAGTCAGAAGATGGAGAGACTGCTGTCAAGAAATGTTGCAAAAATGTCATTGATTTAGGCAACAAGAACACAACGAGTGCATGGTATGGCTAAAGTCAGCAGTGTGTTTGGGTGGTGGTGTCACCGGGATACCATATATACATACTAATAGCTTTGTTTTCAAATGTCATACTGTAGTAAAAATGTATAGTATCTAGTATGTATCTTATTTTAAGAGGTTTTAAATTTAATATTTTCTTGTTTCTGTTGAAATTGGAGAGGTTTCTAAAATATTTTCTTTAGTGTGATTCTTGTGAACTTTCATCATCTGGTGAGGATTTTCAGGTAGCAGATCAACTTATTAAATTATTGAAAAAAAAAAACCTTTTCTAACAAATAAAAACTTGCTGACATACTGGCTGGTATTAATTTGCTTATAAGATGTAACATACACCAGATTTCATGTAAAACCTTCTTAATACTGAAATGATTATGTGTTTCTATGTCCTAAGTGAGCTGGACATGCGTGTTCGGAGTGAGGTGTGGTCTGTGGCAAACAGTCGGCTGGAGGAGCTGCTGTCCTTTTTGAACTCAGGCTCTGCTGAACCTGAGACCACACAGACTCTCTCTGCTCTGGAGGGTCTGGCCCTCATTCTCCACCTGGCTGCCCTCTACTCTTCTCCCACCAGGTATTACACAAACACATATGCATATTATTACTCTGCCTTCCTCTTTCTTAATTTTTGTCACTCTTTCTTTTTGTTTCAGTCTTTCTCCTCCCCTCTGGGTGCCCACAGAGATTTTGGGCAGGTCTCTGAAGAGCTGTCAGTCAGTGTTGGAAGGAAACTCTCAAGCCATCACAAACCAGAAATACTTCCAGTCTGCTATTCAGGCCACTGTCAGGGTCCTTGACTCTATCTTGTACCTGATAAGTAAGGACACACATACATGCTGAATATATATTAAAGCCAAAATCGGCTTGTGTACTACATTACAGAATACTTCTGTGTTTGTGGAAATGTAGTGAGTAGCCAGAGTGAAGACAGTCTCCAGCGCCGTGTGTGCGCTCTGTTGTCTCTTCCCTGGGTGTGTGAGAACAAGTCAGTCTCAGCCTTCAAGAGTTCAGGATTCCCCTCTTGGCTTTCTGCCTTGGCTCAGAGACTCTGCTTCTGCTACTGTAAGTTTTTCTGCTGCATCAAAGCATAGTTTTGGCTTGAAACAGTTGCTTACACAATACAATAAACAATAATTTTAAAAGATTTCACCAGGTAATTGTATAATTGTAAAGACTAAACTGACTTGAATGTCTTTGTAGCACCTGAGATCCAGGCAGAGTGTGTGTCGCTGCTGGCCCTCCTCCAGCGTGGTGTTTGTGAGATGTGGCGTGTGTGTGTGTTTTCCAAGGCACTGCAGAGTCCAGATGAGGTGGTGAGAGCAGCAGCAGTCAGGGCCTTCCCTCTTCTACTTCACCACCTGGGAAACACACGTAACAATCTCATCAGCACTACTTTGCTGTATGTTAACTTCCACATCTCCATGAACACTTCTCTCTTACTTTGCTTTTGTTGTTCAAATTATCTTTTACAATATGTCTATATTACAGTTCTAGGCTTGAGGACAGTTCAGAGCAGGTTAAGAAACAGCTTGCAAGGATCATCGGTCAACTGAGCTGTATCCAGTCAGAGCTCTCCCACCTTAGTGTCACCCACACAGAGTCCACCCGTCTTCCCCAAATCCTCTCTCTCCGCTTCAGCCTTGCAACAGAGCATACTGGGAACATTATTCCCCTAAAGGCTTCTTTTGTCAGGCCATTTCTGCCTTTGCTCAGACAACAAGCGGCAAGTGGTGTTAAACAAGGTATTTGAATTTTTTATTTATTTTTTCTTTCTTTTTTGGGTTTGGTGTGTTTTAGCTTTAATTATATACAGACAGCAGAAAACATACTTTAATATATGCCCACTACATTGCTGAAATTGTTTTCATATTACAGCATTATGTAGCTTTAATTATTCATTTTGGGTTCCTTGCAGGAAAAATCACTATATCAATTATAATTTATTTCTAAATGCAGAAGATTTCATCTAGTTGTGGTAAGGAATAAATTACTTTACTTAACCTATTTATTTCACTCTCACAGCTTTTCTAGAAGCTTTGCCACACCTCTGTCAGCATGTGAATCTGGTTGGTGAAGAGAGTGACTCCCGGGCAGTTCTGTGTGCTCTGATCGGTCTAATGGAGGATTCAGATCCAGCTGTCAGAGTATGTTTCAGCCAGTCGATACGGTTTCTGCTAACAGGCACCACCAGAAACTCAGAGCAGGGCTCTCTGGGTGAGGTGAGTAATTTTACACTCTGTTTTGAAAAGCTAAAAACCATGATTTGTGTTATAAAGGGTCCAGAATGTGAACCCAGTTATTTCCTGATCAAAAGAGCACATGAATGGGAGTTATAAAGTCTGGCACCATTTCCTGTTTACACCCTACACCTCTGTCTTCCGCTACAACTCAAAATCCTGCCACTTACAGAAGTTTTCTGACTCTTCAGTAGTCAGCTGCATTAATAATGATAACAATGATGAGTAGAGACAGCTGATACAGAGCTTTTATTGAGTGGTGCAGTAGTAGCTGCTTAAAGAACTGGTGGTGGACTTCAGAAAAAGCTGGAAGACCCCAGTGCCCCTCAACAATGTAGAGATAGTGGAGGCATACAAATATCTTGAAGTTCACATTCACAACAAACTAGACTGGTCAAACAACACAGATGCCCTATATAAGAAAGGACAGAGCAGACTGTTCTTCCTCAGGAGACTTTGTTCTTTTGACACGTGCAACAAGCTGCTGAAAATGTTTTTTTGGTCTATAGTAGCGGGTGCTCTGTCCATTAAAGTTTTATCTTATCTTATCTGACTTGTATAGATTTATGTTTCTTCTTGCTTTGCCAGCTCCTGGTGGCCCGTCTGAAGGAGGCATTTAATAACGCTAAACTCAATAGAGATGACAACCTGCGCAACACTCTCATCCTGACCACTGGAGAAATTGGCAGGTATAGATAGTTCTGCGTATAATGTATCTACTATATTATCATTACTGTCTCTCTAATTATTAAAAATATATAGCCCAAATTCTGTCTGTCAAATTAGCTCATACATTTTTCATCCCTTTATCTTTCTTTATCAGAGCATCTCAGGGTAATTTGGTGTCATTCTCTCTGCTGAGGCTGCTCCACTGTCTGCTGTCCAAGTCATCTTCAGTATCTGTGTCTGCCTACACTCAGATCAGAGCTCTGGCCAAAGCCAAAGGCCTTAAACTGCAAACCCTCTTCAGTCAGTACAAGAACCCCATTTGTCAGGTATTAAAGTGAAAAGATGTAGGTCCCACAGTCTTGTTATTATGAAAAATACTTCAACATAATAACACTGCAGGATATATCTCACTTTGCCACAGTATTGCAGTTAATGTTTTTGTCTTTGTTTTTATTTGACTGTGTGTATTTTCAGGGGATATTGCATGAGAAGGATTTTAATAGCATCTTCTGCTTTTCTAAATGTAGTTCCTGGTGGAGTCACTGCACTCACGTCATGCATCAGCTCTGCGGAGCACACCAGATCAGAGCAGCGAATCAGCCAATCAAAGAGAGCTGGCCTTGGACATCCTGGCTCAGATTGCACATGCTTTTGACTTTCCAGACCTCCACCGTTTCCTTACTGTACGTACAGTGACACTTGCAACTACTGGCACAGATACAATAATACAACAATAATAAATCTATGTATTTATGCCTACCTGTACATGTAGAGAACACTCCAGGTGCTGCTCCCCTACCTGGCAGCAAAGGCAAGCTCTACAGCCTCAACTCTGATTCGCACACTGGCTAATGAGCTGAAGGCAAACAGGAGAGAGATCCTCATCAACAACTTCAAGTACATCTTCAGCCATTTGGTCTGTTCCTGTACCAAGGAAGAGCTAGAGAGGGCCTTCCACTACCTACAGGTATTAATAACATTGCCCTGTAATCTGTAATTGTCAACACATTCAAGCATAGATGACAGAGTAATTACAGGAACATATGATATCATCATACACTCTGGCATGTTCTTCCAGAGTGAGACAGAGATTGAGCTGGGTTCTCTGCTAAGGCAAGACTTCCAGGGTCTTCATAACGAGCTACTACTGCGTTTGGGAGAACACTACCAACAGGTGAACACACATAAGCACAACTCCACCTACAAATTAGTTGTTCTTGATCATTTTTCAGTAAATATCCTCGTTGTGCATACATGTCAGTAATTTTTTCACTTTTGCTGTTTAAAAGTTGCTATTGTGCATATGTGTTACATCTGTATGTAGGTATTTAATGGTCTGGCAATCCTGGCCTCCTTTGCGTCTCATGATGATCCATACCAGGGTCCCAGAGACATCACCAGCCCAGAACGAATGGTAAACGTTAAATACAGCTTTACAGCTTTACCTTGTGCAGTTTGACCAGACAGATATGTTTTTATATTTTGTATTGCGCTTAAAAAATCCACTAATAACACATTTAAAACACAATAAATTGACATTCTCCCTCTTATTTTAACGCAATTGGGTATCTGTATGTTTTTCTCACGTGATCATTGTGTGACAGGCAGACTACCTTCAACCAAAGCTGCTGGGAATTCTTGCCTTTTTCAACATGCAGCTGCTCAGCTCTAGTGCAGGAGAGAAGGACCGCAAGAAGTTGGTGAGTGATCATAATTTTGAAGTCATTTAATAACTGATATATGAGAATGTATGGTCGTGGGAGTGCTGGATCTTATCCCAGCGCTTACTGGGTAACAGATTCACTATATGATTTTGACAAATGTTGCTTCTGCACTACAGTTTTACTCTACATCTGTTTGTGTGCAGGCCTTGACCAGTGTGGTGGAACTAATGCGACTGATGGGCTCCAAACATATCAGTTCTGTCAGACTGAAGATGATGACAACTCTTCGCACTGGTCTTCGATACAGAGAGGACTTTCCTCTGCTCTGCTGCCAGTGAGTACACGAACACTTACAGTAGAAGGTCTCATACTGTATCAGTGGTATAGTTTCTGCTACAATTGAAATAATGGCTGGTTTGTTTTTTTGTTTTTTTAGATTATTTAAAATGTTTATGAATGCACATGTCAACATACGGAGATAACTTAACTGCTGAATGACAGAAATGCTAGTTTTATCAGATCAACAAACCTTCTTTACCAATCTTTACTACATCATAGACTCACAAAAAACAGTTGACTGATTTGTGCATTAATTTTGTGTAATTAGCTCAAACTCCTGCCACTGAGTCTGTATAATAATTCCTACTCTCTGGTCAGGACATGGGAATGTTTTGTGAGGAGTGTGGAGCCTGCACACTTGGGCCCTCTGCTGAGTCACGTGATTGTTGCTCTCCTCCCATTGATCCCTCTGCAGCCCAAAGAAACTGCAGCAATAATCCGATTTCTGATAGTGGACAACAGGTAAGACACAAATACATATTATCATTGTCCAAAGACTCATCTTTCTTGTGAATCCAACAATTATATTGTAATTCCTGCTTGCAAACACATGCAGCACTTGACATGTTTATATCATCAAACAAATGCTTTCATCTTTGTGATGTACTGTAGTTCTTGTGGATACCTTGCTTTTACCTGACAGCAGAGGTCTAACGCAGTCTATTCATCACAGGGAAGAAGTCAACGACTACCTTCATGAGATTTACTTTCTGCCAGATCACCCAGAACTGAAAGACATCCACACCGTTCTGCAGGACTATAAGAAGGTCAGAGTGGACACAAGAATGATCATGATGATAAAATAACTGAAGCTTGTAGCTGCTGACAAAGATTATCGATCGATAGCAGTGCTGCTAAAGATAAAAACAAACAATAAGTAGCAACATAAATTTTTTTTGTTTTATTTTCAACCAGCTGACATCCAGCAGCAGTGACCTGGCTGCAGCACTGCAGCTCTCTATGAGAGCTGTTCAGCATGAAAATGTTGATGTCAGGATTCATGCGCTGACCAGCCTCAGGGACATGATGCACAGCAACCAGGTACAAACACGCAAGCATACACACTCTACTGTTCAAGCTCATCTCTGTTGCTGGTTGTATACCACTTCTGCTTGTACTCTTGCATATATCTTTGGTGTTTACCTGCGAACCCTACATGAACTTTAATATTCTGTAGTTTTTCATTAACGTTATTTATGTGTGTGTTGGACCGCAGGAGTGGCTGCTGCGGCAGGTTTGTGCAAGTGAGGCTGTGGAGCCAGTCATCTCCAACCTGGTGTCAGTGCTTTTAAAGGGCTGCCAGGACTCGTCTCCAGAAGCCAGGCTGCTCTGCGGGGAATGTCTGGGGGAGCTGGGGGCAGTGGATCCTGGACGTTTGGACCTGTCACGCACACACACCCATGGAGACCACAACACCTTTGTGGTAAGTAAGGATAGAACACTGTTAAATGAGTGCTGAACAACAATTCCTCTAACAAACCAAGCCTAAGTTTGTTTTTCTATATGACAGAGTGGAGTTGATGATCCTAACTTTGCTTATGATCTGCTGACTGAGCTGACCAGAACATTTCTGGCTTACGCCGATGATGTGAGAGCACAGGACTCAGCTGCTTATGCAATTCAGGTACACACATGCACCTTGAAACACTGACACTCACTTTACAATGTGCACAGCTTTACTTTATGCATATGCCTTCTGACGTCTTTCTTTCTTTTTTGGAATGTCTGTATAACATATTTGCTGATGGGCTTTTCTGTGCACTGTAGGAGCTGCTGTCCATCTTCGAGTGTCGTGAGGGTCGAACTGACTCACCGGGTCGTCGTCTGTGGAGGAGATTCCCAGAGCAGATTCAAGAAATACTGGAACCACATCTTAACAGCAGGTATTCACGTTGATCCTTTCTGCAAGAGTCTCTCATATTATTAAGAAGATCAGATTGCTCAAGTGAAACATATTTTTTCTTTTTCCATTCTTTCTTATCCTGTCTTCTCTACTCCAACACTCCTGCCTTTTTACTGTCTTTACCTTTCTTTTCTGTCTAACTTTATTTATCACTCATTGATTATTTCTATGTCAATTTTTCTTGTTCCTTTCTTACCCTCTCTCTTCCTCCCCTCCTTATATATCTATAGGTATAAGAGCAGTCAGAAGGAGGTGAACTGGTCTAAATTGAAGAAACCAGTGTACCTAAGCAACAGAGGAAGCAAGTTTTCTGATTGGTCAGCCACCTGGGCAGGATACCTCATTAGCAAGGTTAGCTGAGCACTCTTTGAATTTAGCAGAGCCAAACTTTCATGTGATATTTTAATGTCATCTCATTCTGAGACTGCCTTAACTTCATGTTTTAAGAACTGGTTTTGTGTGTTTCAGGTGAGACATGAGCTGGCAAGCAAAGTGTTCACCTGCTGTAGTTTTATCATCAAACATGACTACAAAGTCACAATCTACCTGCTGCCTCATATTCTGCTCTACATGCTGCTGGGCTGCACACCTCAAGAGCAACAGGAGGTGAGGACACCTCTGTGCACTCAAATGTGTGCAAGAAAAAAAAAGTTATAACAGTAATAACACATTTTCATTCAGGTAACAGAGGAGATGCTGGCTGTCCTAACAGAGGGTGATGGACGAGGGGAGGGTGGTGTCCAGGAGACAGCTTCCAGCCTGTCTCAGCTCAGCACCCAGACTGTGTTTAGCATGTTGTCACACCTCACACAGTGGAGCCGCCATATCCTCTACTCCAAACCCAAACACAATGGTAAGAGACACAGTCTCTCAGTGTACTAAATTGTAGAATGAAAAATTGAAACGCATCACTCAGAATATCGATTTATTGAAATGGTTGACTCCAGCTTTCTATTTGTAAAATCAGCTGTATCATCATCTGAGTTTCAACTGATATTAGAGCAAAAAAACATTTTTTTTTTTTGTTTGTTTCATGGCTCATGTTTTCTTCAGCTTTTCACACACATAGAATCACTCTGGTACTGATGACAGATTGCACTATAATTCAAATGGAGTTACTGGTTTAGTTTTTTAGTTTTTAAATCTCCATTTTTTTAATGCCTGTCTCCCTGTTGTTTATTAACCTGCATGACATGAATAAAATTTTCATAAGATGAACTTTGTCATTACAGAAAGTGGGGAGTATCAGCGTGTTGTGGCCTTCCTGAAAAGTATTCCACAGGATGTTCTGGCCAAGGCCTCCCTACGATCCAAAGCATACACTCGCGCACTCATGCACTTTGAAACTTATATCTTAGAAAATAAAGAGAATATCCAGGACCATCTTACCTTCTTGCAGGTCAGACAAC
>OMLM01014113.1:20632-31706 GCA_900302695.1 Helostoma temminkii | reverse complement strand
GAATATTATATTATATATATTATATACATTAAGTATCAAGACTGTACATTCTTGACAAAAATAATTTTGTTTTCACCATAAATTGTATAGTTATAGAAATTTCTAGTGCTACTTTATATGAAACCATGGGTAAGAGCCAAAGATGTAATTTATGTATCCTTCCTGACACATTTTGATTAAGTGCTTACCTCATTAACATCTAATAAATGTTTAGCTCAAGTTATAAAATTTTACAGTTGTGGTTGAAGGGAAGTAGTGGCTTTCTGAATTTATGATGTAAACCTTATTACCGGCTGTGGCAGACGCTGTACGCTGCAATGCATGAGCCTGACGGAGTGAGGGGGGTCAACGCCCTGAGGAGGGAGGAGCCGTCGTTAAGGGAACAGATACTCGAGCACGAGAGCATCGGCCTGCTCCGAGACGCCACTGCGTGCTACGACCGAGCTATACAGCTGGAGTCAGATCAGGTGTTCATAAATACATGCGTCCACACACACACATAAACTTCTCTTGTATCAACACAGTACCAGGCTTTAGTACTTGTATTGAAATATTACAATTTACCACTTTTGTCTAGTTTCCATAACCATATATTATAGTCTATATTAAGATGAAAGGTTATTGTGTGCTCTCAGCTGTTTTTTCCCTGTTTAATCTTTTTCATTATCCTTTTTTGAATAGATCGGGCATTATCATGGAGTGATGACCTCTATGCTTGGTCTAGGACAGCTGTCCACAGTCATTACCCAGGTCAATGGTGTGCTGGCCAACAAGTGAGACAGACAGACACAGACGCATACATATAAATTATTTCCAAGACTCCTTATTAATAAAACTGCTTGTGGAAAGATGGTTCACAAGGACACATAAGTCATACATTTCTAGATGGTTGTTGTGTTTAGCTTTTAAACTGACCTGCGTGTACACACTTAGGCACCAGTGGAAGTCGGAGCTTAACACTTACAGGGTAGAGGCAGCCTGGAAGCTTGGACAATGGGATCTCTTGGAAGATTATTTGAGTTCAGGTAAGCAAAACAAAAATTTCAACATGTGACTTTTATGCATAGTTACATTTGTAATTTTTTTTGCCAGTACAGTTCTAGCCCAGTAATTTCGCTGCTATTGTGTCTCTAGATCGTCATTCCAGTACCTGGGGTGTGCGGCTTGGCCAGTTGCTGTTGTCAGCTAAGAAGCAGGATGATGAGACTTTCTATGAGAATCTGAAGCTTGTGAGAAAGGAACAGATTGTCCCTCTGTCTGCAGCCAGTTATGAGTGTGGAACCTACCAAAGAGGATATGAATATATTGTCAGGTATGTGTTTGTGTCTGTCTGTTTATGGAACATTTTGTATAGTGTTTGTCTTTTTGTCATTGACACATTGTCATCAGTCAAATTAACTTGAGATTTTGAAAACTGTATCTTTATAGACTCCACATGCTCAGTGAATTGGAGCACACGTTTACTGAGCTGCAGAAACAGCAGGAAAGCTCTGCCACCAGCCTGAGTCAGCTGCCTCCTCACTGGTCAGATCGACTGGAGATGACCCAGAATTCCTTTAGGGCCAAGGAGCCAATCCTGGCTCTGCGTCGTGCCCTGCTCAGCCTGGGATCACAGTAAGGATGTAGTAATATCTGCAAGCACATGGACACACAACATCACAACTCTTAGCTGTACTGATGTGCCAGTAGACATTAAAGAATGTCAGCTCTCTCTGCATCATGTTCGTCACCATTTTTCTTTATCTAGTCCAAGTGAAATCTTAAGATGGTTGTATGTCTTGACCTTCAGTCCAGTGAGGTGTCTTAATCACTGTTAACCAGTTGCCTAGTGTTATACCACATCACAAACAGGACTTGTGCTTGTTCTACAGACCTATGTGTCAAGAACTGGTAGGGGAGTGCTGGCTGCAGAGTGCCCGGGTTGCTAGGAAGGCAGGCCACCACCAGACTGCATTTAACTCCCTTTTGAATGCAGAGAACACAAATCTGGCAGAGCTGGTCACAGAGAAGGCCAAGTGGCTTTGGTCCAAGGTATAATGAACTTGATTTAAACAAGTTACATCCCAAATGCACATATAATACAGAAACACTAACAAAATCTTCTATATTGGTTTGTCATCAGGGTGATGTACATCAGGCCCTGATTGTCCTGCAGAAGGGTGTTGCCCAGTGTTTTCCTGATGATCAGCCACTGACGGACCCTCGCAGCCTGCAGACTAAAGGCAAGGCCATGCTGCTGGTGGGCCGCTTCATGGAGGAGACGGCCAACTTCGAGTCCAACGCCATAATGAAGGCATACAAGGTAATAGCTCTCCATAAATGTAACATATCTGTAGAAGAAATGAACCACTGCGCTGGAAACTAGGTAGCAAATAATCATTAACATGAAGAGTCCACATATAGCTGCTTTTTTACATGCATTTGATCATTTTTTGGTCAATACAGAAGCACTAATCCAAACATTTAAAGCCAAAGTTTACGCTCCTTTAAGAAAGCGAGAATATAAGTAATAATAAGATAAATCTTTTGATATTCTCTAATTCTTAGATAATTTGATCTTGATAATTTGCACAATTTTTTGAGATTGTATAAAGAAATCTTAGTGTGCAATAAATTGAATTATGTAGAAAATAACTGTCAGAATAAACCATAATAGTTATAGTCCTAAGTGTCTGTCTTATACTTTTCAGGATGTGACAAACCTTCTGCCTGAGTGGGAGGATGGAAACTTTTACCTGGCTAAATACTATGACAAAGTGATGCCAATGGTGACTGATAACAAATTAGAGAAACAGGGGAACCTTATTCGTTACATTGTTACATACTTTGGAAAGTAAGTTGTTGTTTACTGCTGCTATCATCAAAGCAAATACTCTCATATTACTTAATTCTCCCCTAGACTTACTGACTTCTACATTAATTATATATTTTGTTTTTTTTTCCCTTGCAGAGCTTTACAGTTTGGAAACCAGTACATCTACCAGGCCATGCCTCGCATGTTGTCTCTCTGGCTGGATTTTGGAGCCAAAGTGTGTGAATGTGAGAAAGGTGGGTGGCTGGTTTTGTCTTGTGTAAAATGAAGATTACTCTATGCCTATTGAGTATCTAATTTTACCTACATGTCATTGCACCGCAGCTGGACGAGCAGACAGACAGATGCGACAGGAGCTGGGGAAAATCAACACAGCTATGAGTGAGCATTGTGCCAACTTGGCACCATACCAGTTCTTGACTGCCTTCTCCCAGCTCATCTCCAGGGTGTGTCACTCCAGCGATGACGTCTTCACCGTCCTCATGACCATTGTGGCCAAAGTGTTTTTGGCATACCCCCAGCAGGCTATGTGGCTAATGACTGCTGTCTCCAAGGTAGGTGTGTGTGTGTTTGTGTGTGGGTTTCTGTTTTCCTTTAATTTTATTTTTTTCGCTAGACGTGTTTTAAGTACTTGATTATGTTTGAACACTTGCATAAACTCACAAGATTACTGAATTGCTTTTGTAGAGGGAAGAAAATGTAACATGGTTTCCTGACTGCATGTTTATTTTATTATTTTTCAGTCTTCCTACCCCATGCGTATGAACCGCTGTAATCAGATCCTTAAAAAAGCTATCAGTCTTAAGCAGTCTCTGGAGAAATTCATTGGAGATGCAAACAGGCTCACTGATAAGCTGCTGGAACTCTGCAACAAGCCGGTACACACGCACACACACACACACACACACACACACACACACACACACACACAGAAATATATATAAAATATACATATATGCACGTGTATACAAAAAAGATTTATGCTACGCTTTTCAGTACATACTTTACATACATTTTCATCTATTTTAAGCTTGTTTTCACTTGGTAAATACATATTTTCATAATCAATTTCAATGGAATGTGGAACCACAACATAAAAATGAAGTAGTTCACATATTTCAAAAGTAATGTCTAAAGTAAACACATTTTACTGGTAAACAAGGTTGGATTAGAGAAAATAAGTGTATTGATCTTTGTCATGTTTCTGAATGTGTTTCCAGGTGGACGGTACCTGCACCACCCTTAGTATGAGCGTTCACTTCAAGCAGCTGAAACGTCTGGTGGAGGAGCCAACTTTCAGTCAGGTCCTGATCCCATTACAGTCTGTGCTCATCCCTACGCTGCCCTCCACAGGTGGGGCAAACACTCAGCATGACGCCTTTCCTGGACACTGGGCATACCTTGATGGCTTTGAAGACACTGTAAGAGACAGGCAACAATGAAGTTGATTGTATATGATGAACATTTTGGTAGGAATGTGGAATATGTCCCTCCAATGACGTTTAGAGAAAAAAAAATCAGAAAAAAGGTGATCATATAGTGACATGGATATGTGATTTATGATCACATAAATCTTCTTGAGTTGGTATATGCCTCATAACCCTATACTGTTTGTGTGTAGGTGGAGATCTTGGCTTCCTTACAGAAACCGAAGAAGATAAGTCTGAAGGGTTCAGATGGACAAAGCTACACCATGATGTGTAAACCTAAAGATGACCTGAGGAAAGACTGCAGACTCATGGAGTTTAACTGCCTCATCAATAAGGTGTGACTCTTATTAAAAATTATAAAATAAAAAAAATTATTAAATAACCATACTGGCTTACTAAGTCTACGTGGACAATAATTTTTTGATCATATTTATTATACAAGAAGTATATTTAGCCATATTAATCTGTCAAAACCATGTATTTTTTAATATTGTAACATGTGCACATCTCTTTTGTGTATTTGTGTAGTGCCTACGTAAAGATGCTGAGTCAAGGCGAAGGGAGCTACATATACGAACCTATGCTGTGATTCCCCTCAATGAGGAGTGTGGCATCATCGAATGGGTCAACAACACTGCTGGGCTTCGACACATTCTCACCAAGCTATACAAGGAGAGAGGTATCCTCACACATGAAGCCTATAAATAGAGAAAAAAGGAAACTCTCAGTTTAAAGTGTTAGAAAGTCATTTAACTTGGTCATATTTAATGTGTGTTTTAGGTGTCTATCTATCGGGTAAAGAGCTGAGGAAGCTTATCCTACCAAAGACGGCTCCCTTTGAGGAGAAGTTACGTATCCACAAGGAAGTGCTGTGTGCTCGACACCCCCCAGTTTTCCATGAATGGTTCCTCCGGACTTTTCCAGACCCTACATCATGGTAAATCTCTTGTACAATTATGTTTCATTAGCAATGTCATTAATCAAATTTTATTGTGGGAGGAGCAGCGTCAGTTCTGGATTTCAAAATTATGGTTTTTATACAGTGCTGTGAAAAAGTATTTGCACCCCCTCCTGAAGATTTTTTTTTGCTTATTTGTCACACTTAAATGATTCACATCATTAGTGACTTCTTGATTCAGCAGGTCTGGTAATGAAGTAAAACTTGGTACACCCAAGTAACTTTTACTAGGCTAAGCTAGTTACTCTTACTTTTACTTGGTATTTAACTCAACTTTTCAAAAAATGTGGTTAATCACAGTTCATTCATGAAGGGACAATTACTTTTTCCAGATTTGGACAGCTTTTTCCCTTAATAAATTAAATAATATCAAACTGCATTTTGTATTTACTCGGGTTATCTTTGTGTAATTTAAGTGTGACAAATATGCAAAATAAATGAAATATCAGGAAGGGGACAAATACTTTTTCACAGCATGATATGGTTATGAGATTACAATGGTCCAGTTCGTGTTAAAAGTTCAGGATCAGTTTAAATTCACAGAAGTGTTGAGCAGTAATATGGCTTATTTTCTATTCAAAGGTACAGCAGTCGTTCTGCATACTGTCGGTCCACTGCTGTGATGTCCATGGTAGGCTATATCCTGGGTTTGGGAGATCGACATGGAGAAAACATCCTCTTTGACTCTTTCACAGGAGAATGTGTACATGTTGACTTCAACTGCCTCTTTAACAAGGTTTGTCTGTGTCCTATAATGTCTTTGAATATTTAATATTTTATATTACTACTGGATGAAATAATCTTTTTGTTTCCATTTTTAAAGCATTTTTTATGCTTGTTCTCTCCCTCTTCACTAGGGGGAGACATTTGATGTGCCTGAGGTTGTTCCCTTCCGTCTGACCCAAAACATGGTCCATGCTATGGGACCCATGGGCACAGAAGGCCTCTTTAGACAGGCCTGTGAGGTGACCCTGAGACTGATGAGAGACCAGAGAGAGCCACTCATGAGGTACACACACATAAATCATAATCTGACTCTACACATGATGCGTACAGGTACATGAATAAAAACAAAAACAAAAAAAAAGAGTAGAGAAGGTTTACTATGCAATGAATGTATATTCCTAGTACACAATTATCTATGAGATGATGCTAAGGTAAATTCATCACAAACTTATACAGTATCAGAAGCTCTGTTTTTAATTCCCCCTCTAAGTGTACTTAAGACTTTCCTTCATGACCCACTGGTGGAGTGGAGCAAACAAGGCAAAGGACTTTCCAAAGCTCAGGCCAATGAAACCGGAGAGATAGTAAATGAAAAGGTCTGTGCATTTCTTGAAATTTACATTTGGAAGTATGTTTACAGGCATTTAGAACAGTGTGTAAGTTTTTGCCATTAATTTTACTGTATTGTCCCACCCTTTCTCTGCTAGGCTAAAACCCATGTGTGTGACATTGAGCAGCGTCTGCAGGGAGTGATAAAGAGCAGGAATAAAGTGCTGGGGCTGCCTCTGTCTATAGAAGGACATGTACACTACCTCATACAGGAAGCCACCGATGACAAACTGCTTTGTCAGATGTATCTGGGCTGGGGGCCATACTTGTAAAACAAAAATCTATATTTACAAACTACAGTAAACAACATTCCCCATGTCTAAAGCCCTTTTATAAAGCTAATTATGTTCTGATGTTTCCATTACTCTTTAGTTTCCTGTTTTCTGGAAATAACATATTTGCATCTATGTACATTCTCTTATAATAAAAGATTGTGTGTATGAAATGTGTCTTTAATAGGCGTTTGTGCTTTCTAATCTCTTAACCCTCCTTAGATTCATGTCAGCTGACTGTTTTAATCCCCCCTCTCTCTCTCTCTCTCTCTCTCTCTGTTTCTCTTCTCTTGCACACACCAAATGGTGCAGTCAGCTCACCGTTTTTGCAAATGCACCACTTAAAGCTAAGTGTATGTTTATTAGTTGGGATACCAAATATGACGGAAGTGACGAGCTACTTCAGCTGAGCAGTATTTTTGTTGTTCTGCCATGAGTTCAGACACTCAGAAGATCACTGTATTTTTGGTCATTGTGATTCTCATTTTTGTTAATGCGTGGTTGCTGTTCCAACTTGCTCTTGGATAGAAACCCTTTGTCTCAAGAGGACTTTTCCGGATATTATTGACCGGATTTCTAGCATTTGCATCTCAGTGGATGATCCTGCTTTTACCTCCTGTGTCATGGCAAGATTGTTTTCCAGTAGTATATAGGTGCTTTTCAAGCAACAACTTTAATGAATAATGCTGTCTTTACCATCAAATGTTCAATTCTGTCTCTGACAGAGAGCTATAGAGAAATCTTAGAATCGTTGATGCAATTACTTTATTAAACATTTAGTCTTTAGTGACATAGGCTTGTAGAGATTATGCTTTTATTATGAAATAACCGGAAGTGCAGGACAATCTATTTCAATCATTAAAATAAAGAAAATCTTCAGTCAAATGTGTAATTTAATACTCACTTTGAAGAGAGCTCATTCCCATATTTAGTACTTGAAATATTCAGCTAGCGTGTGAGATGGCAAATTAAATATCGTACAAGCTTAGGGAGATAACTGTGCGCATACTGTAAAGGCTGAAGGAGACATTGGCTGGTCCGTGCTACACTGACATTCGGCCGTTATGGTCACATCGACCCTCAAGCCAGTTGTAACTTAACGTTAAATACATCGAGCTCGACAGGGGAGCCAGTCGGCATGGCTGGAGGATAAACTGTCAACCAAGCAGGCAGGTGCTGGAACTTGCGTCGTGTTTATGTTAAAGCACCAGCATCTGGCATTTGAGACCATGACGAGGTCAGTTCACTGTTGTTGGTCAGTGGGTTTTTTATAAGCTAGCTAATTAGCTCTTAGCTCGGTCCTGCTCGACCGTTAGCGTTCTGTGGGAACACCGGGCACGGCGCGCGACCTTGGGGACGTTGTGATGGATTTGACGCGGTTAGCTGTGGATGCTGGTCAGTTCATCAACCGGGCAGTTCAGGTAAAGTACATAAATACAGAAAATAATAATTTAGTAATAATAATAATAATAAGTACAGAAAATAAACTTTGACTATTTAACTATAACACATCGTGGTTATTGTCATTTGTTAGTTCTACCACTCTTGAGACTTTTAATGTTTAGCTACTTTTATGGTGTTCATATCGAGTGGCTTCTTGAAGTGGTTCCAGCTTTGATAGTTTAATTTTGTTGCAGTACACGGGGGAGAACCTTGGCCAGGCAGAGAAGACAGAGTTGGACCCCGGTCTGGAGGAACTTCTCACTCGGGCAGACGCTACTAAGATCTGGACTGACAGGATAATGTCCCAGACGGAAGTTTTACTGCAGCCCAACCCCGGTGAGAGAGACTGAGTTGTTTATTCATTCCCACAGTGTCTTTAGACCCTGAAAAGAGATCATTTAGATGTTTCCTTGATTATTTTTTTTTATGTCTTATTTCAACACAGACTCTTTTCTCATAAGGTGGAACTGAATAAGCGACTGGTCCAATGTGTGTCTTTCTGGTTTCTGAAATTATTTTGTAATACAATTGTAAACATCGATTTAAAAAGTAAAGCAGCTCGGTTCAATCCTGTTTAAAAATAGTATTTATGCCACGCAGTGGTAAACAGGCCCATGTCCCAGCATTTTTTTTAAACATGTTGCTTACAGCAAATTCAAAATGAGCATATGTTTTTCAAATACAACATAATATCTCAATTTTAATATTTAATATGTTGTTTTTGTGCTGTTTTGAATTAAATATACATTTAGATTGTTTGCATTTCATTGCATTACATCTTACACAACATGGCAGCTATTTTTGAAATAGAGTTGTAGGTCGATTTGCCACTGGTAACAGTTGATTAGCCAGAATACTCCTCTATCCTGTCAAGTGCTTTTGCCATTGTTTCTTAGCTTTTTAATGTATTAGATAAGTCCCTGCAGTGGACTGTTTTACCCCTTATCTGAATCAAAATCATATTTATAAATATCTTAACATTTATAATTACAGAACCTTTATGTACATTGTAACATATATGGTAACACTTTACAGTACTTGACTCACAAACATTTGTTGATGTTTCATTAAAAATGAAAATTTATAAATGCGTACACCATGACTTATTTGGAAGCAAGAAATGTTGTGCATTGGCTTAATGGCTTTTAACAACAACCAGCATTTATTTATACATTGTTAAAGCACATTTGTGGAGCTGTGATTGTACTTTAACATGTAGATAAATAACCGGGCAAAATGCTTGATCCTGAAAAACGCTGCATGTTTACACAAAAGCAATAACTTTGGCACTTCCCCCTACAAGTGGCATTTTAGCTTTATTGGCCATCCCACAATAAATCCATCTCTCGTGTCTTCTGTTTGCTTTGATTGTAATTGGCCTATTCAGATGAAAAAGAATGGATTCTTTTGCCTTTTTAAATCCAATTACCTCTGCTAATGGAAATGTGAGTGGATGTGGTCTGTAATCAAATCCATCAAGTAAGGAGATTGTTCAGCTGCCAAAAACAGTAATGCCATATGCTTATTGTATACGGCATGAAGGTTTCAGTTGCAGATCATGTTGTGTTCATTTAATGACCAAGAGCTTTTAGTCACTGAAGAATCATTTGTGTTTACCTTAGGTATATCTGCACTGACTTATAGACAGACATCCCAGCCAATGCACGCAGCTGCTATATTTTGTTTAACATAATTTTGGTTTATGTCGGTTTTCAGTGTTTGTCCTAGTATTGCATACTTGAATTGCATACATGCAAGGGGTTAATTAGCCTGATATGTTAATTGAATTTTCAAACGTGACTTTCGGTTTGTTGCATTAGACAAATGTAATTTTTATGAACAATATAAAATATATTCAACTCTCATTAGGCTTTTGAAAAGATGATGTTTGAACTTGAATTGACCCTGGTGAACAGGAGCACGGTTAGAGGACCATCTATACGAGCATCTGGACTGGAGCATTCCACCTAGACCTACTGCCCATGAAGTACTGGGAGATCAAATGACCCAGGCTGGACTGGAGATCGGCTCCAACACACCCTATGGTAAGCATTAATATTCTTTTTCTGGAACACATTCAGAAACAATGGATAGAATCATGTCTGTTTCAGCATGTCTCACTAGCTTTTCTAATGACCTGTAGTATGTTTTGCGTAGGATTTGCACTGCTGAGGTGTGGAGAGGTTCAGAAGCAGCTCGGAACAGCAGAGAGAAAGTTTGTTCAAAGCACAAACATCCACTTTCTCACCCCTTTGAGGGGATTCACTGAGGGAGAATACAGAGTCATACAGGTAAAATGTGTGTTTTTTTTTTTTATGTCTCGGTTTAGTTCTTGGTTTGCATGTCCATAAATTGCTTGTGTACTTAAGTGTGTGTGTACACACACGTTTGTTCATAGGATGAGCGCAGGATGTTGCTGAATAAGCGTTTGGACCTGGACATAGCTAAGACAAGACTGAGAAAAGCCCACGAGGCCGACCACGAGGCCAGAGTAAGTTACAGTGATAGTGTCTTGACTTCACTTATTTAGAAACATAGCCTCTAAGTCTGCTATTTTCCTCAATATTTTTCTCTTACCCTGATAAATCCAGAAACACACCACAGTGTATAGTATAAACATGTACACTGCCTGCTCTTTCCTGTCTCCTTGCCAGAACCTGAATGCAAACCCACTAGCAGATGACTACTTGTCTCACGTCTCGTACATGTTCAGCTTCCTGCGTGTTAAATGGCTAAAGGTGAGTGACACTAAATATGAAAAATGACACAGCTGAACTTGTTTGGTCACTCAGTATTTTTTTCAACCTCTGTCTCTTTCCTCCTA
>OMLM01014113.1:3531-14092 GCA_900302695.1 Helostoma temminkii | reverse complement strand
TGACAGCTTCATTATGCCTGTGCTCAGGATCAGGTGTGTGCTGTATTTCCTTGGCTTCATGGCTGCATCCTTGTGTATGAATGACATTGAGTATGAAAGGAACTATGAGGACTATGACAACGAGATCTCTCAAGATCAGCAGGAGGGTGAGTTTTGTTTATTTGTCCTGTTGTCTCATTTGTTACAGGCTTGTTTGAACAGATGTGTCACTGTGAACTGATTTTGAATTATTTGCTTTTCATAAATAGTTATTTACAAAAAAAATGCTTTAAATCCATTATTTAGGCTTGATTTATTTCCTTTAAGGTGGAGCTACATTTTCATTGCCATGCTGCATAACTGAGTGCTGTGAATTTTTTTGTATGTGCGTTTGTTAATTAACACTATACAGTATAGCCTGTGATTTACAATATAACCTCAGTGACCAAATCTGCTACTTATAAAATACTTTCTTGATCTTACTGCTACTTAAACATAAGAACAATGGAAGTCAAAATGTGGGAAACAGGGAAGGAACAGCTGGCAGAGAGGGCAAAAGCATTTGTTTTAATTGCACTTCATCCATAAGGAACACCTACTCTGTTATCATTCCAGAGAACAGTGTGTTACAGGTTAAGTCATCTATGCAGTGGGATGTTTAACTTGTTAAGTCCATTATAAGTGAATTGTTATTCTTGCTAAAGAGTTCCCGTGGTTTGTGTACACAGGGGGGTCTCCAACACCATGCCAGGCAGATTTCTCTCGCTGGGACAAGCTTTTCATCGCTCTGGAGGACTCGCATATGAGGCAGAACATGCTGATGGAGTCTCTGGAGCAATGCTGTGGTGGAATGGTCCATATCAGGACCCAGCTGGACAAGCTGGCAAGGGCGACATGCCAGCAGTGTGTGCCCAGCATGGAGTCAGCATGCAGGGCGCAGGCACAGCAGGTGAATCTCTGGCTGGAAAAAGAACTGGGGGAGAACAGAGAGGTGGAGACAGAGAGAGAGACAAGATTAAATGCTACCTTACAAATGATCCTGCGCAGTAACAGTGAGGTAAAAGCCCAGTTGAAGCTTATGGAGAAGGACAGAGTGGTGCCATCAGGAGCAGCAGGCAGCAAAATGGGGCACCAGCCAACACTGCAACCAGGGGGCTCATGGGCAGCGTTTGGCTCAGGGATGAAGCCATTCCCATCTGACTTGAAGGAACAGGAAGTGACTGCGCCACTGGACATGAATACAATGGAAAGGGCCCTGGTTGCCATAGCAACTGAGCTGGAGAAGGTTCACCTGCAGCTGAGCAGAGTGATAGAACAGGCAGGAACACTGGGGAAACACAGAGGGGACACATGAGTTACCCAGAGGGAAAGAATAACGTAAAGATTGGCTGGAAACACTCCAGTTATATGATGATTTTGCACATGCTTTTTAAAGTTGTTTTTAATTTTTGATGGGAGCTTTATTATGTCTTTTGACATTAAATGTTCTATAAATGTGTGGGTTTACTATAAAGAATAAAAACTAATTAAATAACCGAATCATGGAGAAGTTTCCTCCCTCCTCCTACACAACTCATATTTAGAGCTGAATACTTGCATGTGCATGTCTACTCTTTCATTTGTCTGAGGCAGTGGCTGTGCTTTAGCCTTTCCTGCACATGCCAGAGTTTTCACCACTGCCTCAGTGTTTGTGTAGTTGTGGTGATGTCTGCAAATATCGAAAACCGCAAGAAAGTGTGACAGAGGCTTTGGATTTGGTTTAATCCTGGGCAAGTCTTTAGTCTCATTAGCTGCTTTAAGAGACTGCGTGCTATGACGCCACAACTTATGATGCTCTGGGTGTTTATGACTGGTGAAATCCTGCCAGAGCTATTACAACGCCACCACCCATTTGCACACACACACACACACACACACAAACACTCATTAATATAAACCACTGGTGTTGACTGGAGGTATTCTGAGTGTGTTTTGTAGTTTCTGTGTGTGATGGCTTTTGGTCCAACATTTCCACTTTATTCATTTATAAGAATTTATATTTATGTTTTGTGGATTTTTATTAAAGCTAGAGAGGAAATTGGGCAAATTAGAATAAAAAAGAAATAAATAATCAAGCCACGAAACAAAAGAAATGAAAAAGAAAATGGTACAAAGAAATACTCAAAAAAGAAAAGGAGTGATGGAAGTTAAGAAAAGTAGAGGAAGACAAGAATCTGTGGCAGAAATATGTTCATTCTCTACTTAAGTAGAAGCTAATCCAATATAATCCAATATAAGTATTATCAACAATGCTGTAAAAGTATGCAATATCCTGCACACAGGCCTGTTAGTGGACATTTTAGTGTTCTATGTTGTTAAGAGACAACATTACAGTAATACAGAATAAATGTTAGTGGGTAAAATCTTTTCCATTTCCATGTAATGGAATAGAAGTATAAAGCAACATAGTACAAAATACTCAAAGTATCTTAGGTTTTTACCTCAGCAAATGTACTTGACAGCAGAGAATATATAAACAGTCTGTGAGTTTAAGGTCACTGACATCATATGAACATTTTCATTGCTGAAAGGCTTTCCACTGCCTCTGTGTGAGTGTGTGTTTGTTTTCAACCTTTCTTATAAATCTGCTGCTGTGTCAAGAACTGGAGGCAAGATCTACTTTTTAGTGGCATGTTTCCTAAACTGTTACAACTAACAAGATTCAGAGATGTGTCATAAGCAGTAACAAGGATAGCAGTAATTCTGTTCTGTTTTCTCACCATAGTGTCCACGCTGATTTATTTTTTTTTCTTTTTCAATGCGGAGGAACTTGTAAGCCTCCATCTGTGAAGTTTGCGGGGACGTCAGGTTTGTCACGTGTGGTTCATTCATTTTTAACACAGGGAAAATAACAGATGGTACAAATGAGCAAAGGAGACGTATGGCGTGGAAAATACATGAGGAAAGACAGAAAAAGAAGTGTGACAGTTCTTAAGAGTCTGACAGGTAGCTGTTAGACATAATGGCTGTTCCCAACATAGAATAGTTTTGTCAGCCAGCTGTCTCAAAACAGCACAATAACCATCAGTCCCACTTGGTGTCCTTTCTTTCTGCTCCTTCCCTTTCATCTATTTCTTCATGTGCCATCACTCTCCTTCCTCCCCTGCTTCTTATCTGTATGCCAATCCCATCATCTGCTGTCTCTCTACAGCCATTTATCTTCCCCTGATTGTATGTCTTGCTCCTCTCTCTTGCCTCCGATCTCCTGTTTTTTCTCTCCTTTTCGTCAGCAGCCAAATAGATGGAATCAATCCTTGGCTTACCCTCAGCTGGCTGGTCAAAGTGACTGCCATTACATTCTTGTGAAATCTAGCCAATATATGCACACTCACACACACTCTTGATCACCAGTGGCTTCAGGAATGCATGGTTTTGATCAGAGAGATTTTAATGTCACATTACATACACATCACAACACAAAATGGCACTTTCCCAAAAGCAAAGAGAACAATACAAAATAGATCAAGTTCCAATAAACATTTAGCAGTCTCTTATGTACACTGGACCCAATTTCATGAAGGAAGGGGTGAGGGAAGGAAAAGGTGTGACACTTAAAGAAAATCTTATTTTATTGGTGAGTCCAGTATCTCCTCATACTCTTCCCTCTGGCGCCTCCCACCTCCTCGAGAGGGAAGCAGCTTCATTGCAACCAGCCAGCCAACACTCAGTACAACCATCACATTTCCGACAACCTCAGGGGCAGTGGGAGTCAACAACAGCGTTGTGAGATGCAGCAGCATGGCAACAGGTATCTCCAGGCTCTGAGATGCAGAGACCAGAGCTGGATGGAGTCGTGTGAGTGCATGCGTCATACCCAGAAAAGCTGCAACTGAGCAGGCAACCAGACCGATCACCAGACCCCATGCTGGGACACTCATAGGCCAGGACCAACCCTCCTGGAGCAGGGCCAGGGAGGCCGGGGTGAGCAGGCAGCCAGTCCAGCTTACTGTGAACAAAGCTGTGCCAACTCCCACCCTCTCCTTTAGGGAACGATACCCCACCAGCGCCAGAGCCATCCAAAGTCCTGCTAGTGCTGAAAGAGACCATCCAAATGCTCCCCTCCAGAACACAACTGGGTCAATTGGGGAATCAGAGTTGCTCTCATCTGCTGCAGGAAGTAACACAAGTCCCAAACCACACAGCCCTGCAGCTATGGTGATCCCATCAGCCAATCCCAGCCTCTCCTCCAGCAGCAGGAAGGCTAGGGTCGCTGACAGAGCCGTGGTTGCCAGGCGCCAGGTTGTTGTGGCGTTTCCAGGAGAGCTGAATGTTAAGGATGAGTAGGCGCAGCAGAGGGAAAGTGAGTAAGCGATGCCATAACAGAGCAGGCGTAGACGATAGCCCTCTGGTCCTAAAGGGTTCTCTCCCTTAAACAGTGGCACAAACACAGAGAGGAGCTGGACGATGGATCTAACCAAGAGTAGAAACAGGGGGCCAAGGCTAAAGCGTTCAGAGGCCAGGCGGGTCAGAACAATCAAACAGCCATGAGCCAGCGCCGCAACAAGCAGCCCCACCCAGGTGAGCCGAGACGCAGACACAGATGCCTCCCCAAAACTGGCCAGCTGCTCCCCTACCCCTCTTCCAGACCCCTTTGCTGCTTTGGCTCCCCCCTCATTCCCATCTCCTCCTCCAGCTGCCTGGAGTTTGTTGTCCTTGTCTTTGTCTCTGGAGCCAAACAGAGTCAGAGGCCACCTCCTGTTCTCAGTCAGCTGTTTTCTGTCTGACGTCTCCTCCAAGAAGGAGCCAAAGTCTTCGAATGATGGAGCATCATCATAGCCATCATCACCGGGTTGGGGAAAGTGCGTGTGGACTCCAGGTTGAGGGGAGTAGGGAGTGTGTGTGGCATATTTGGCTGTGACAGTGTGAGGGTGGATCTTTACTCTCTTCTTTGAACTGCCCAGCAGGTGAGTAGACTCCATTTTAAAACTTCAGAGAAGAGAAATACCTGTGAGGGAACAGAAAACACATTTTATAGATGCTTTTTATGTATCATGTAAATGTGTAAAATACAATTACATATTTTACACACATATATTTTACTCTTGCAAATTTGCTTTCTTCCTCATGCTGACACACTCATATATATTTAATATCTAAGATAATAATAGCAGTGACTCACATCTTCCCATGTGCCACACGTGTTTGCAGCATATATACGCAAGATCTGCCAGTCTCAGCAATTACTAGTTCAGTTTTTTCTGTGTAATTAAAGTTCACATTAAGTCCGTATCAGCCAAATCATACACAACCATAATGGCAGATTAGCAAAGCGATTAGCACCTCTTAGTCTTCTTGAATAACACGACCTTCATGGCAAGTTAGAAAAAATGGGTAAAGACAGTTATGTAAGCATGAGCTCTCGCGCTCTTTCACAATCTATTCACTTCTTCTGATGTCTCATTTTCTTCCGATCCATCACTCAGTGTATTCAAGCAGTGAAAAGATAAATTAATATAAGGGTACTGTACACACAGTTCTGAGCCAAAATATTAGATGTGTCAGCTTTAACACACACAAAAAAACTGGAATATGAACCCCAAGTCTGATTTAATCTATCTCCATTTCTATAACATCCTTTTCCATCTTTTTCTCCTTGTTTCATTTTCCAATCACTTTTCTGCTCAAGGTCCTGCTCCACAGATGACTAACTTCTAACTGACTCAGTAATAGCTCCCTGCAGCAGAACAATATGGCCATGCAGGTGCTACACGTCACACTGCTGCATTTTAGGTTGTAAAGCCATTACCAGTCTACTAGTTTCTGTGGGAATGAGGGACATTTTCACATGACATAATGTTTATCCAGGTAAAGGAATACAGAGCATACTGCTCAGCTATTTCCCTAGAGTTAAGAGGTGTTACTCAACAGTAATTGGACTGAATAACAATGGATTTTCATTGACTGGGGATATTCTCAGTCATCCAGCTCACTGTAAACCCATAGTCCAAGCGAACAATCACTTTTCAATACTTGAATTTTGTAGTATATTTAAAACATATATTGTTTTATATATTATTTTAACAATGAAAAACTGTCAAATGTAGAGTTTCTTAAGGTTCTTTATTGACTCATTACTGATAGAGCTATTCACTAAAGTAAGCAAAAGTGACCACCTCTTACACGCAGATTGAAAATTGTAATAATGACTCGATTAGCAAATAACAGCTAATTTAGCAGTTCCCAAAATTACATATGTTTTGATTGGTGAAACATGTCAGTGTGAGCAGGAGGTAATTTGTCTAAGTTTGCAAACTTCCACTTGCATGCTGCAAATGTAATGCAATAGATTCTAAAATCACAAAATGTGCAATTTAATAAAAAACACTTGTTTTTGTCTATCATCTCTTATATATATATATATATCATCACATCACTGGGCCTAAATAATTAGCATACATACATAATATATGTGCATCAGGTTATGAAAACCTTCTGGTATATTTTCCAAATTAATCTGTAGTTCTGGCTGAATGATGTAACTGCAGCAGGCACAGTAAATGCCACCTGTTTTGGCAGCTTGCTGCTGTTCCTCTGTGGTGCTTTTGACTAGGTTGGCTATGGATTTGTGGCTGACTATGTGACTTTAACTCAGGACATGTAGAGTATTCCCATGTATACGCCTGAAATGCCATGTTATAAAGAACAACAGGAGTGTGTGTGTATTTGCCATGCGGTTTCTCCCTGGTCATAAAGGTTGGTTTGAAAACTCAACCTCATTTCTTCCAGATCATCTCAAATACTCCCTGTACGAAGTTGGTGAGATATGAATCTGGACTGAACTGACAATGTAAACTGCACCTTTAGGACAGCTGCACAGCTCACTGAATGAAGCTTTAAAAAACAGCCACAAGCATGTGTTTGCACTGGTGATATTTGAGAAGATCCAGTCATCTACTCTCACCAAAGGTTAGATGAAACATAATCTGCTGCTCTATGAAAATACAAAGAGCATAAAGAGATCAGGATGTTCCTGTCTGACTCCTGTCTGTACAATTTACCATCTTGGATGATGCAGCTTGCCTCTGCAGTGCTGCTGCTGCCGCCGCTGCTGCTGCTGCTCTGAAAAGCTTGTTTCACACCTTATACAACCTTAAAGTGAGTTTCTGTGAGCCAATACTGGAACAGTACGATGCGAGAACTGCCCCGATTTCAAGAGACAGGTCTTCTGATGAAATCTGAAAAATGTTTTACCATTTACTGTCCTCCTTGTAATTTTTTATGCTTCTTCTGCTATATTTTATGTGACAGACATACTCTCAAGACCTACATGAATTTGACAACATGTATATTATTCACACATGGTTTTCCTACACTGTTAATAACAGAATAATCAAGAAGCTGTTATAGAGCACAGTGTAAGCTGCGAAAAATATAGTTTAAATGCGAAAATACCCTTTGTGTGTTAATATTTCTTAATGGTTGTTGCAAATTATTATGTAAATGCATATGTATATGTGTGTTTAAGTGTATGACTGTGTGTCTGCAGCCAGACGTTATTCCCAAGGTTATCTGGGTTCCTTTGTGATGCGCCCCTGTGACGCCAGCGGGTTGAAAGCCCACATAGATGCTGCATGTGTTGTCCTTTTACATTCAGTTATTCTACATCATGGAATATTATATCTCTGCTTGTTCCAACACTGTAGAGACCTTCCACGATAATGGTTCGATTCCTCCCCCTGAGCCTGAGAGGTCTTATTGACAGCTATCGAAGTAGTGTTTGTATGATGTTGTAACCAACGACCCATGACCCATGACAAAGTCTTGAATGGGGAGAAACGTGCAGTCGCTCACTATCCATGCGCCCGCGACTTGGCCAGATGAAGAAGAAGAATTAACCCCGACTCAGTCCTCAGACAGTTTCGCAATTAGTGACATGCTGTAATTTCGTTTTGTTGCATAACATGTGCCAATCAGCTGAACACCAGGTGAGATATTTCCAGTCTATATCTATCACCAAAAGCCAACCCCGCGTCAGCTTACCTGTTTAACGGCACACTAGCGGATCCAACCGGGTTAAACCTCACTCCGGATCAGCCTCATTCACGTCATTTACTGAACATCTCTAGCGCTCCATCACTTCTTCTTGGCCATTTGTCCCGCTCCTTCTTTCACCCTCTACTCCTCTTTCTCCTGCGACAGTCTGGAGCCTCTCTCAAGGGCGCAGCGGCGCTGCTTCAGTCGGACCCGACCCAACACCTGCGGCCACCTCACCTCACTCTGCGGGAGGAAAATGCGCGTTTTATAGCGACCTGCTGTCAGTCCATCATCATATGAGCAGCGAGATAAACGCCCCTCTTCAGAGTGAGAGAGACTGGCGGGAGGAGGAGGAGGAGGAGGAGGGGATGCTGATCATAACGTCTGAGCATGCGTGACATCCACTGAATATCAGCAGTGTACCCCTGATCACTGTTATCTGTCACCTCAGTGTGTGTGTGTGTGTGTTGTGAGAGAGAGAGAGAAAGAGAGAGGGGGGGAGAAAGTTGTACTATTCTAACAAAGCAAACAAACATCACCTTTTACATGTGTGCCAGTATATTGCACACTACAAATAAACATTAATGAGATACACATCTCTGCACATCATCTTCCTCTTCTGTATGCATGTATGTATCAGTGCCATTTCACTGTGCATTTTGTTGTAAATTGATTAACTGTAAACTAGTTTGGGAACATGCACCACTAAATTACTATGTCATGACTTTCAAACCAAGTGCCACATCAAAATATATTTTAATACAGTTACTATTGAACAAGAGGTTCCCTGTGTGGGCTCATCTGGCCCTGATTGCCATTTTAATTTCCAACGCTATATTGGATTTAAAATATATAAGGTATGGTATAAGAAATACATTTTTGAAGCAAAAATACAAACTTGGTGTGACTATTATTGCATAATACACTATAACAACATCAAGAGTAAATAATTGAAAGAAATTAGTTTTCTTTAATTTAATTAGATCAGGCACCTTAGTTTTAATTTGGTGCATGCATGTCATTCACACTCACTCACTCATGATTGAATCAGCCCGGCTCCATGATTAACATATAACTAAGTGCTTTGGAAGTTCTTTCCTCTTTAAACATGACAGTGCCACTGTGCCCAAAGCCAGCTCCACTGAGGAACTGTCAGCACACAGCCTGGACCTCAACCTTATCTTTCAGATGAATTGAAATGAGCACCGTATGTCAGGCTTCACAACTTAAACATCACAGTTGGACATCATTAATTGTGTATTGGTGGAATTTAAAGGGACTTCCTGCAGCCAGGCTTCACTAAGCTCTGGCAGGTAATTTTTAGACAGCAGTGGATTTTGAAAGAATATTTTAACCATTCCAATTGTTCAGTTGTCCACGTACATTCAATTATTGTTAACAAGTAGACCTAAATGTAGACCTAAATTTTGAAGGAGCTTTTTTTTCTGCTGTCTTTCACTCTACGCAGCCTCACTCACTTTCATCTTACTAAAGCCTGACAGTAATTGCTTTGACATTTTACTGCCATAACACTTGTGAGCTCTGCTCCATTTCAATCTACATTAACCTTTGCCAAATGCAGCTGGGCTCACTGTTGTTTAATAAGAGGCCTCCGGCTGCTTTTACACTACTCTACATTACACTGAATCTTCAACTGGGACTCTGGGGGATGCACAGCAGTCAATATGAAGATCAAATACTGCATGTACCCATGGGCACATCCCAAAATCCCATGAAACCCAAAATACATCTTTCCATGTTGACTAATTGCCCCAGAAATTTAGATTATATAAATAATAGTCCATGAATATCAACAACAGTCTTTGGAACAAAGGTCACCACGTTCCCTGTGCCTTCACTAATTAGCTCTTTACTCTGTGAAGAAATAAAGGGCAGCGACTGAGTAGGAATTTCGTAGATGATTAGCTAGAATGAAATCTTTCATTACTTTTGGATCAAAAATGAGTTAATGCTCAGCGAGACTCAAAAAAATAGAAGTGGTCTGGTTGCAGATGATCAACCTACTTAAGAGCATGTAACTTTGGCTTGTTGTTGAATATACTATTGCTGACACAGCATTCCAAAAGCTTCATATACGGTATGTGAGGGAGATAATTATTACTCAGGTTTCTCTCATCCAAGAGATAACTTGAAATAGTTTTTAATATATGTATTTAATTTGGACTGTTATTTTTCAGCAAAATTACAATATTTATATTAAAGGATTACTGAGAATTAATTTACATTTCTTCAGTGTTTGATGGTTTGATGACACAAGCTTGTAAGGAAGTTATTCCTTCCAAAGATGCCAGTGGTATAATCTGAAAAACTCCATCTAACTGTATTAACAGGTTTAAAACTCCTCAGTGAAGGTTTCCCGAAGTGACATGCAGAAATGTCCACTGTTCTAAAGAGCCACAAAACAGAACAAAGCTTAATTTTGTTCATGACCTGAGTTTCTAACAAGGCGTTTTCTCAAATTTGAAAAGTGTACCTTAATAACAGTTATAATGAATTTATTTATTTTCTCCTGGGGTGTCAGAAAAACCTATAAACACAACATTGTTAC
>OMLM01014112.1:159401-201340 GCA_900302695.1 Helostoma temminkii | reverse complement strand
AAGAGGCTGCCCAAAAATATGGCATTTACTATTTAGGAATTACAGACATTTTAAGCAGTTTTTCCAATTTCCGTTTAGCAGATGTAAATTCAGACATTTCCGTCAATAAATAAATAAATAAATAAAAATCCTGGTATGTACCTGGTGTGACTGATTAATTCAAGATGTTTCAGAAGGAATCTGGTCCAAAGTGTGAGACCACTAACACAAAACAGATTACAGGAGTGAGAAGCCCATCCATTTGTTGATGTTAATGCTCTGATAAGCAAATACTGGGCCAGGAGACAGAGTCAAAGCTAAACCAAGAGGCACAGGGAGAAACAGCTTTTTGTCCATTCACAAAACCCACAAAAATAACTCTACAACAATTACACAATGCTGCACCTACTGTATCTTGGTTAACTTATTATTATTTCTTGTGACAAAGTAACATATTGATACTTATTAAATTATTTTTCCGTAAACCTGACGGATGCATTTGTGATTGCTAATAGCAAACATACAGTAACTACATACATGATAAATGCAGATTACTTCACACCACAGTCATTAATTAATCCGTATTGCACAATATAGTGTCTCATTAAAATTACTGACTTTTGTTGTGTTGATTATACAGTATAGTGAATACAGCCTATAGCGTAGTTCACAGCACTCTGGAATACACACTTCCAGTACATAGCTAGTACCAAGAGAGACAGCTGGATACTGATCTATAGCAGGTGTAGTAAACTTCAGCCACACAGATTTGTCAGGCTGACTATCAAAACCTTTACCACTGAAACTCCCTCACAGATTTCCCACAGGACTCCATATAGTTAGTCTTGCAAAACTCTAAAAACTAAATTGGGTACAATAATTCATGTGCTATCACAACAGTACATACACGGTATGTATTTAGGAATTGACATATGACAGAAACATTATTATTTAGCAATCTGGAAAGCTAATAATTGAAAATTCTATGTAATTAAAGAAATATTTCCCCATTTAGCATGCCAAAAACAGCATTTTAAGGTCTGTTTCACAATATGCACTCTGTCACACTGCATTGTCTGACCCCATGATTTCATCTCAATATTATTCTAAACTTTTAGTCACTATTTGACAGTTAGGACACATTTTACATCTGTCAGCCAAGGAAAAATGGTCTCCTAACAAGAAAAAAAAATACATAAAATGAATAAATGTGGCCCATTCCCTGGTATCAAATAAATGAATACTAAGGCAAATTGCATACAAGCTGTGTGAAGATTTTGTTTATGTGATCGATAAAAGCCACAATCCACCTTCAAAGTATTCTGGATAAATATTATCTTTGTTATAGTCACAAAACCTGCTGATATTGTCTGCTTTTTAGACTCTCAATCAGCTACTTGCGTCAACCCTTTATATACATCAACAACAAAAACAGTCCTTGGCATTTACTTTAATTCAAAATGTAAAAACTGAGAGTTGCCAACTTTTTATGTCATGTAAGAACCAGCTAGCGATAAAATCATTTAAAACCGCTACACTGCCCAGAGAAGCGCTACACGTGCCATGTGTCAAGTTTTAGCTTGAAACTTGAAACTACACAACTTTTCAACTAAAAACACATGAACAACAATGGATTTTTTATATTATATAATGGCAGTATCAGGACACAGGGAAGTGCACAGCGTAGCATGATTAGCAATGTGTGTACATTCCTGTGGTGTCGGTAGTCAAAGCTAATAAACCATAACCAGCAACTGACAGGCAATACCATGTTTCCACTGAAGCGACAGGCGGTGGTCCTTTGGCAGTTAGTAGAAGCACATTATAGTTCTTTGAGGGAGGTTATGTGAGCACCACTGTAGCTATGCTAGTAGCTATCTTACAGCAGGGGTTGTCAAAGAAGAGGAAATGATTTGTGTACTGTAAAATGCCATTCCTCATCATTGCTTCTGCAGGCTTGTGTTGGCAGCAGCTACGTTACCTATGCTATTTTACCAGGAGGAGCCGCGAGTCAAACCGGTGATTTTGCGGTTCATGGACGACTGCTGACCCCACCTATCTGCAGCCGCCACTTTTACGATTCAGAACTTTTTAAATGAGCTTACAAATTGTTATTATACTCTCATGGAATAACTGCTGTGGCGTTAGATCAGTTTTGACATTCAGTTTTATCAAAGCACACAAAAATACCACAACTCCACAAAGTACTTAGCAGACTGCTTACAACACTTTGGGCAAAGACCAGGCACCATTCAGAAAAGAGGTGATGTGTTTCAACAAACATTAGAATAAACTGCTACACATCATTATCATAGGAGGTCCTCAGTGGCTGGATGCAGCTCTCCTGCACTGTGTGTCTCAAGTCTGCTGTCGACAACTTGAAACTTAGACCTCTGTCAAAGAGAGTGACTAATTCATCATGATAAGGCTCTTGGGGCTGAGTGTATCTTGCTTGGTGAGTGACAGTATATTAGTTTAGACAGAAAGAAGCAGGATGTTGAGTGTTGTTAGTTACTTTTGCCTATGTTCAGCATGTATCCATGCACATGCCACATGGAGGCTGATACTAAGAAAACACCAGTTTGTGTGACCGTTACGTGTCTTCGGGTCTTTACAGCTCCTCTAATTAAAATCATGTGTGCTCCAAGTTCTAATTTTCAACCACAGATGAAAATAAATGACAGAATTCCTTACATTCCACGAGGCTGCACTCTTGTATTAAAACAAGCCGAGCTTTCAAATACTACCCCCCTGATAACTATAAAGAACCCCATGAGCAAGCATAATAGAACCCAGGCCTGCAAAGAAACATGTTAATTTGAACATCCGCTAGCAAAATGTGAGCAGAATGAAGTCCAAAATCAAGTTTACTTATTTATTTAGCTATTTTTGGCAGAAGCTATTGAAACAACAAGAACAAAACATGTCAAAGTTCACGGCACGCGTGTACATGTTTAAGAGCGTGGCCCACTTCCAGCTCAACAAAGCACTTTGTGTGCAGTACATCTGGTCAGTATGGCTAAAACATAATTGTGCTGCTATTCAGTTTTCTGGCAAACTACAATATATGACTATACCAGGGGTATATCTAGTCCAGCAAGTCCAGTCACTTAAAGCCCAACCTAGTCGAGGTCTGAACAGAGTTTTTTACTGCTTTCAACAAAAAGATTTTTGTTTTATATATTATGTTGGTAGATTTTATAGTCATAAATGAAGTCTTGATCAAAAACATCCCTCTGTCTTTTACATGACAGTTTCTTAAAAAATGTATTAGTACTTAGTGATGTACATATGTTCTCAAAACGGTCTACTAAGTTCATGTTCTAGGTAAAATGTCAGTATAACAGATAAAGTATGAGGTCATTGTTTATAATGACTAAACAATAATTGTCTTCTACTTGTGCCTTTTTGTAAAGATGCTATTTATTTGTACACGACTTTTTATTTTATTATTTGGAAATACCAGAATTTGCACATTAGTTTATATTTCTGTCTGACTACATCATTTCTAAAAAATAATCAGACATTATGATCAAACAGTTACTTAGCACTTGAGTAGTCTTATTACCAAATACTTTTTACTGTCACTTGAGTAATTTTTTGGATGACTAATTTTTACTTCTACTTCAGTTATTATTTTGAAGTATCGCTAATCTTACTTGAGTAAAATCTTAGGTTAATCTACCCACCTCTGGGTGCAGGTAACAAGCAAACTGCACACAAACACAGAGCAGGTTGTGATGTTCACACATTATGACATTATGAGTGCAACTGCAAGTAGTTTAATCATGCAGCGCTACTCAACAGATTATTCTGGTGTAAGCAAGCTCTGATTTTCTGATGTGCCTCACCTCTGCCTACCGTCAGAACTTGTTATCTCTATCTTATCTGGTACGCTGTTTTCATCCACTCAACCTATAGTAGCTGTGCCTGTTAAAACAGCTCGTCAAAATTAGGTCTGGATAGTCGCCTCTTTGGGCCCAGATCCAGACTGGAGTCTGGCATTTGGAGTCCACTCATCTATACATCTACGTTTCGACCAAAATTGGTGGGAGGACAGATTTATTTAGAATGACTACAGATATATGAATATGAATGATTAATCATTATAGAAAATCAACACAGATGCATGCCATCTAAGTTGATTAGGACAAAAACCATAATCATAACCATAATTATTTAACACAAGACCAGTAAACCTGCTCAGTTACAGCAGTAAAAATCAAATCAGGCTGCAACTGATTTGAACAGGTGCACCTGAAAAAAAATCAACCAACCAAAAAATGAAAAACTCCCACGCACTGTCTTGCTTAGGCTGTTAATATGTAAATTTAGAATCACAGTCATTATTCTTGTCAGTTAGCACTTTTCAGTCTCCTGTTACAGCGGATGTCTGTTTGAAAGAAAAGAAGCACTGCCAAGAAAAGAACCACACCAATTAATTTATTATTTATGGTTTGAATTTTGTCTGGCCAAGTGCTAGTGACCGATTGAAATCTCTCAGCAATTTTCAAATAACGTGTAGTTTAATTCATAATAGGCGATTTGTACATGACGTTACACCAAGTTTCTATGGTCAGAACTGAAGCTGGAGGGCAGCTAGTCATATTTACCAGGCAAAAACCAGCAATTACCAGCTAATGAAAACCCTACGCTGGTCTGTAAGACAGGATACAGTAGTTGCTTAATGGTTGATGTATGCCTCGCCGGTAGGCAAATCGTTCATCAACGATTCTGCTTTTCAGTTACAGCCCTCCATCTGAATTTTTCACATAACAATGGTCGTGTGATTGTTTTTTAGCTTGGCTGTCTATTGATTAAGGACATTTCAAATGCAAAAATACAAAATTTCTTTCTTCAGTACAAATATTGTGGTATCCATCAATGTTTTCTTAGAACCAAAATATGAGGAAGAAGTTTACAAGCTGTCAAGAGAACTCATAAACTGATATCATGATACCCCATTACTGAGGTTTGTGACAAGTGCCAGGCCATGAAACAACTTATAAAACACAATAGAACGGAAATATCAGTGAGATTAGAAAATATCTGAGCTGCATTAGTACTTTTAACACTTTTTATGAGATTTATTCTAGCAAACAAACAAACAGCCCCAGTGTATTGCTTGATATGATGAAAACACATGATACTAGACAGATAATATTGTTTTAGTTTTTAAAGCTGGCACCAACTGATACTAACAATGCTTGGTGACAAATAAGTTATCATCTTTTATAAAACTGGAAGGGCTTGGAGCAATTTTGAGAGATTTTCCAAATTTATCATTCCCTTTCTCTGCAACCCCAATAGGATTTCGGCCTTTACAACTACACACACAGACACACACATGCGCGCACGCACACACACACGTGCAATAGCTGATAGCAATTTTTAAAAATTTATTACAAAATTGCGTAATTTAGCATAGTCTCAAGAGGTGAAAAAACACAGAGTAAAAGTTTTTGTCTTTCTTGATTAGAGCAGAGACAGATGTTTCTCCTCTTGGGACAAAAATGTCCATTCATCTTCCTGATTTATTTTACTGCAGTTACTGTTGATTAAATCAGCCAAATGCTTATTTTACCTTAAATGGACAGGCCACCAGTCCACACTGCCAGTTTATGTAACATTCACGTCAGTATCTAACCTGTTTTTTGGCTTCATTATGCACATGTGGACTCTTCTGGAACAAAGACACAGGTATCATTACTTAATTTACTTCCACTCCAATGTGAAGACCTGGGTTTATAGGAAGACACCTCAAAATGTAATCAGATTAAGCTATATCAGTGACTGTGGTTACATGCATTCACATTTAAGTCAAGACTATGACAGAGACATTCAGACAGACAGGGCTCTCTTTTAGATGGGTTAGAATTAAAGAAATGGACAATGATAAGTGAATTATTACATGTCTACTGGGCAGTTTATGTTAGTTTCAGTCAGGTTCTGGGCACACTTGATTTAAAAATGAGGCAGCAGTGCTCCATGCAATGAACTTTCCTTTCATGTCATCTGCTCCACTATGGTAGAAAGCAGTAAAGTGGCAAGTGTCAGCAGCCTTTGTTATGGACTTGTTTAACTTGTGTAAAGTTAGAATTTTACTTTTACTTACTTAAGATCAGAGCTATTTCTTATTTACAAATTAAAAATGAATTTTCAGATGTAGAATCAACGTGAGAGCAGATTTTTAAGCATTGGAAAACCCATATTAAAACAACTTCATTTTTTAATGTGCTGTATTTCCCCTGAAGGTGGGTATGGTGACTCTAGTAAATCTGTTATCACCTTGTCAGATTCAGGAAACCAAGAACCTGTGTTAAACATCATTCACTGAGGCAACTGGTTAGCTTCCAAGAGTTCTTAATACATGATTTTAGTCTAATCATTTGTAGTCAGAAAATACAAAAGCTCAGCCATCTGAGGTAGCTATTACAGCCAACTGCTCCAGGATATATATTTGAGACACCTTGCAGGGTGAACTGATCATTTGGTCATATTGTGTTGACCTAGTGGGAAGATACAGAGTCATTTGAATTTACAACTAGAGATGCAAACAAATCTCTATTTGTTTGAATTGGAGTTCACAGACGAGCTAAATCAGATGGAAGAGGAACAAAGTTGAATATACTGTAGACGTTTGCAGAGAGGCGACGAGATTGTCCTGAAGACAATGTAGCTTGGGAAATTCAAAGTGTTCCTGTGGTAACTGCTCTCAAATGCCAACTGAGAATGAAAACCTTTGTTGTATGAAATCAGGCCTTCTGATGTCAGACTTGGAAAATCTAAATGTATACAGCGATCGTAGCTGTATTATTGTCACTCATGAAGTTTTCAGCGCTGTCTCACCTTGCTAAAATAATTAGGCAGGTTAGACTAAGACCAGCACAATCAAATCACAAACACCATCTATATGGGAAGACATAGCCACTACAACATGAAAATATTTATAATCTACACGCTATACGCATCTGAATACATCTCCCCTTTGTAATTATGAAATTTGACCACATTAAAACCCATGTGGCCCCTCTGTGTTTGAGTCCTTTGCTTTTAAGTCACTTTGGAAAAATGACTAAATGACCAAATGAATAAATGTAAATTTAAAGATATGAGTGAGTGCTCAGTTCAGCCAAGTTGCCCCAGTAAAGTGTAATGGCTACCACAGATGGCTATAATTTGTATTTGACTTACTACTCAAATGTGGAGTATGTGACTGAAATCACATTTATTCAGGGGCTAACAAGCACTAGCTCACCATACACATCTTTGGAAAAAGGCAGGACACTAAAAAAAGTTTCCTTTAAGGGTGACATTACCAGGAAACTAAACCATTCCGGATGTTGCTGTGTGGAAGATATGCAAAGAAATAAGCTGTAGTGTTTGCATGGCAAAGGATATAAGATTAGCAAGCTGATGTCATGAATATCTAATTCAGTAGGGTTTCCAGTGTCCAAAAACAACTGCAGGGCAGGAAGAATATGTAAAAAGGATTATGTAATAAAAAGACTCCATAGGGTCATGACCGGGTCACAAAAGGAGACAAAAGGAACCTGCATACAGGTCATACAGTTTTTCAGTCTTTACTTTGGTGATGGCCATAAATATGTAACAATGTTTTCCACATGTACCCATTCTTCAATCATATGTTAACTTTTTCTGAGTGTGCTGCCAACGTTAAATATGATTACATTTACAAAATACAATTAAGTTGGTAAGAGAAAACAGTGAAAATAATTTCTTTGTACTTTTTGTCAGATGAAGAGGTTAGGTGTTTGGTGAATGTGGTTCACACAGTGGTTCACACCCCAGTTGCAACTCTGCAGACGCATCAGAAAAAAATAATAATAATACATTTTCAACTTTCAGCAAACCACAGGGCAGAAGAATTCATTTTACAGCTCCGGGTTACACCTTACATGCACTACCATGTTTGTATTCACCACATCCACATTGAAGTTATTTTGATCCAATGTTTTAAAGATACAGATATTGCAGTCATATAGTCATTAAGTTAAATCAGATTGAGTAAATGATTAGTCTGGTCCAGAGAAAGAGGTTACCTAATGTTTAATAGGATTTAGTTTCTTCCCAACTGTATTCCATCAACATATTCCATCTAACATATTTAATTAAGTTTAAAATGCCATGACTAAAACGTTCCCTGATGTGAACTTTGGCAGAATTTGCATAACCACAGAAAATCACAGAGCTTTGATTGTATAATATCTTATCAACAGATTGAAGGCAGTGTAACAGTAGCCAGTGGAGTTTCCCTTCATATCAGTTATTTAACTCCATAACTGAGAGGAAGGAACTCCTCCACTGTGACCAGGGAGCCTCTCACCACAAAGTCTGAATCCAAATGAGAAACTGTGGAGTATAAAAGAAAACAATCAAGGCAGAAATCTAAGATGTAAAGTAGAAGGGAAACGATCCCACATCTGCCATCCTACTGTGAGTAGCAACATTACCTCAGGCTGCTGTTGTTGCAATATAAGACTATGACAATATAAGACTACCAATACTAAGTAATGGTAATAGTCAGTCTTGTCTTGGCACAATGGCAATAAAGTAAATTTGAACTTGAATACACTGGACTGGCATTTACCATCTACAACTGTCTGAAATATGTATTATCATGCAATAATCACTCTTCTACAGCATTGACAACATATAATGCATATGGAAAAGTGAATACAATGCAAGAAAAAACCCATGCAAGAAAAAAACAAGTAAACTAAATAGTGCTACAGTGCATACCAAAGTGCATACCAAAAATGCTGGAATTTAAAGCTCTTGTAAGTTATGTTGTAAAATAGCATGGTCATTTTGGTTAAATGATCACAGAAACCTAATCTAATTGTACCCAACTGTACATTTATCACCCTGCTGATAAAAACAAAACAGACAACTAATGGTTTAGAAAACTAAGTACAACACATGGCAACACTTCAATATCTGGCATCTACAACAGGAATAGAATATCTCCAGCTGCTGGATGAGCCAGCCTCTAAAGTCACTGTATCCAAACACTGTTTACCTTCTGGTATTATTTGGCCAAATGTAGTACTGACTAAGTTAACATACAGCCTTTAGCCATCACCTTAGTATATATAAACATCTGTCAAATACAATCTTAGACTGATTATCAAGAGTTAAATCTTTGTTGAAACTTGTTTATGCTACATATTTTTAGACAAAAGCTTGGAGTGTTTATAAATACATAAATTAAGCCTCTTGATACATGTTCCAGGCAACTTCCTAAACAACATTGTGATCTCCAGAAAAATTTCTCCCTTATAAATCAAGTTGTGTCACTTAATTCAAACTGGCAATGAAGAAAGTATACACTTTTCATATTCTGTAATGTCTTGCAAGCCATGATTTTCATTTCTTGTTGAAAACTAGAAAATGCTGCAAGACAAAGCACAATCATATAGTTAAACTGTACAGACATAAACTGATTTGAAGAAACCACAACTAAGTGTATCTTTCGGGAGATCAGGAGAACCCCCAACATATGTGATTTCCATAGTATTTTCACTGAAATAAAGTAAGTAAAAATAGCAGAAGAAAACACGAACCTTTTCTTGTTTGAGAAATGACAGTTTTTTTTGCCAAAGTACTTTCCTTGTGGGTGTGATGAGTGAGCCAGTACAAAACAAACACTCTATTATAAGTTGTAACAGAAAGTCAATTCACAGTGTTTCCAAAAGATAAAACCAAGCATGGACTCATAATTGGTACAGCTAGTACAAATAATCCTCAAAAGCAATTTCTGAATTTGCGTCATACATCATTACAGTGCATGCTGATAAAGAAAAGACTCTGTATGTAAAACTTGCATACTTGCATCTCAACAGATGCACATCTCCTGAAGCAATATCACCTAGTCAAAGGATATCAGCAGATGGAAGTATTTTGCTCTTTATCATTTGTATATTTTTTATTCTGCAGTCTTCATTACATAAGACATTTCCTAAGCCCAGAACAGAAAAGCCAGACCATAAAGAGAAATGGAGCACATATTGTGCACTTCATCCATGGCACACATTCTAAAAGCAGTTTGGGTCAATAAAAGGTGATGATATCCACTCTATAAACTGTCCGACAAGAGCAGCTGGGCAAATTCCTCTTTTTCACTTGGCAAACTATAACCTACGGCGTACAGCATGCCAGACAATATATAACCCAAATGCAAACTGCAGATAAAGAAAATCTACATTCTACTTGAAAAATAAAATAGTGTACAGACCAGGTTTAATACTGCATCCACCCAAATCAGTGTTTACACATTCCAACATTATTCATGTAAACATTTCCAAGATTTTTAACATAATCACCAATGAATATTATTTTTCACAAACTGTATCCCAATTGGTAATTAGCATACCTGCAATAGATTTCAACATCAATAATAAACAACAGATATGCTTTTCTCCACTTTCCAATTTTTTGTTTGATTTAAATCATTTCAGTCTGCTGCACCAAGCATGACGATTTCACTAGTTACAGTAAGGGACTTTCACAAAATGTCTCTAAATAGGTCACTAGTCTCACAAAAAAAACAATAAACGCAATTCTTCATGCTGGAGACACATAGCTTTATTCACTCCCAATGGGCAACAAAAATAAAGGCAAGCAATATAAGCAATTGCAAAGGGCAATATAGGCAAGTAATTGAAACCTGGTGTTGCAATTGTAGCGATGTTTACTACACCATATTTTATAGTTGTCCTTTGTAATACTTTCATACTGCAGCATGCCTCATATTCCCACTGTACTGTATCTGCCTTTCCTCTTACCTCCATAACGCTACTTTGACAGAAACATCAACTAAAACTGTCACTTCTTACCAAGTTTGTCCTACTTTCAAAGCAAAGCTTTCTGTGCAAGCACTATTATTTACATTAACTATTATATAATAAACCATTTCCTATGTTAACAATTAAAAATTGCATTTATTCATGATATGGAATCAGTCAAGTTACCGTATGTGATTTTTTTTTTATAGTGCAATTCTGATCCAGGACAAATTGCAACCAAGCTTATTCCTCAACAGATTGCATGCTTAGTGTTATTTCCAACTGATCCATCCATAGTAATCTAACAATGAGAACTGGGTCAGGCCAGTGGAGCAAAAGCCAGCACGGTGCAGGAGGCCTGATGATGACCCATGCAGGCAGGAATCCCTGGTCTGAATTAATGAGCAAGGTGGAGGGCAAAATCTGTTGTCTAGACAACCTATTAACAACACTGTACCAAGACAGGCTTCTGCAAGATGACTTCACCGGGCAAATGTATTCCAATGAATAGTTATTACAATAATAAAAATAAATAGTATTATCACCTTATTATTTTCCTCTGTAGGTTACTAAAAGCCATTTAAATTTTCCATTTCTGAGAAAACCATTGCCACTTGCAAAAAAAAAAAAAAAAAGTAATCTCTGCAGGACTCCCACAAGAACCACAAATTGCTTTGCTTCACTACACTGAGCAAAACATAATAAAAGCAGATAAATACAATTCCATAAGGAGTGGAGGATCACTTTTGTCCTTCAGAGAGGCTTATATGTGGAAGAGACATGAGACTGTCACAGCGACTTGATCATCCACAATCCTTTAGTACTTGCTCTACTTCATCGCTGTCAACTTCCATCACATAAAACTGGTAGACAAAACAAACAAACAAACAAACTCTTAATGTGAATCATTTGATTCTTCTGGTGCACAAACGTAATATGAATTCACAATAAAAATGTTATGGTGTGCAGCCTTGAGCATTTTCCTAAGGATACTGAAATGGTTCTCTCCTACAATGCTTAAACTTAACAAGGACTGAAGACTTTGGATATCAGCTGAAACCTTATTTATGAAGCACATGTGGAACAAATCTGAACCAGATTTATAAATTTATGCTATCAACAGCATCGTCAACAGGTGTTTAAGATGCATTTTTTTTCCTTACAGGAGTATATATACATTTGTACTTAGAGCACACCTCGGAGTATGTAATTAGTACTTTGTAAAGAGTACAGAATATTTACTTCACTTTCTCTAGGCTGCTCACTGAGCAACAGCTTTTACTGAATGCAAACAAGTGGATGAGTGACAACAAACTGCAAAGATCTGTTATTTATAAAATACCATTTATAATTCCGGAATTTGAAAAAATTTAAATGTGACAAAAATACCTAAATGTTTTTAAACCTATTTCTCTATCAATGCGTTGAAACGCGTGCAAAGCGCATTTCTCTCATGAATGGTGGGCTGGTTCTCTGGCATGGGGAGCTTCCTGTTCACCACAGAACAGGGAGACGAGTGCAGAGCATCTGGCTGAGCACAAGGACTGCCTTTCCCTGCAGCTGTAGAGCGTTACGCCCATCACGAAAAGCTGATTGCCCTTCCAAAGGAAAAAAAAACGCAACAAATCATTGAGTTTGGCTGTGGCAGATAAAAATAGACCCAAAACGCACAGACAAGACGTATCAACGCCGCTAGCAACGTTACGCAACAAAAATACAAAACACAGACGCAAACATTGGCTACGAGTACCAATCCTGTCCTCGATTGTGTCAGCAAAACAAATATGATCAAGGAGGAGCCAAATCTGGTCTTAAATGTTCTTCTGTTAGCATTATTCTGCAAGTGTGTCCTGTTAGCTAGGAGCGGGAGCAGCCCCTGACCTGGCAGGAGCACATTCAACAGGGACAGGATATGACAGATTTTCAATCCAAGGAAAGTTTCGATTGATTCAAATCAAAGATCACCTCGCCTTTTATGTAAACATCCACTGGAAACCTGCCACCAGGTTTGTGCTCCATCTGTAAAAACATGCCCGGAGGATCATGTTCTGCATCTGGCCGGTTATTGACAAAAAAAGAAAGTGCTTTCACTCTCGCCTGGTAGCTGTGTGGCTAACGTTAAGCTAAGCGCAGAGCTATCTAGCATCAACATCAGCACACACTGACTGACGGCCTGGACATAAACCTCAGCTTCGCAGTTCAATCTTCGAGCCCCCCCACCGCCAAACTTACCGGCTTTTTCCTGATCGTATCCCACCACAACAAAATAATCAGCCAATCTAGCCATGTCTGCTGCTTTTCCTGAGATATACCAACACAATTCAGCATTTTTCCTTCTTCCAAAGCACAGCCATGTTTGACAGAAGGAGTATCACTGCGCTTGCGTGCAGGAGCGGAAGCCATCCATGGGCGTGGGTCCTCCAGTTTACAAATCCAGCACTGTGTCCCAACAGAGCCTGTTTCTGGCTCTATAACGCAAACGAGTCCAAACAGAAAGACTGTGACTGTGGGGAACATAATGATGCACGTTCCCCATGGATGTCTTGCAGTAGTTGTGTATGTGCATTGTTTTTGTTTTTAATGCCAGGTTAAAAGTTTCTGGGTGGCTCCTGGAGGTCCACAGGCCTGATCTAAAATTAAAAAAATGCACTCACACAATTTATTGAACATGCATATACATGTTGTCTGGTGATGTGTTTGTATCACTATGTTCAGCAGATGTGATTAAATGACATCATGCTACTCTTTATGATTATCACATTACTTACTCTTATTTATTTTCTCTTGATATGTCAAATATGAAATGACCAGCGGTTATTCTATGGATTCACATATTTGTATGAGTGTTTCAAACCCCAGTCTTGCTTAATAATTCAATTTTGTGGTAGGTGCAACAGAAGAAAAACATTCTTGCTGCTGCCATTTGTTTTGTTTTAAAGCTGCTCTTTCAAGCTAAATATGGTTATGATTTGACATACAGTGTGAGGGACAGGGCAAACTCCTGTGGTTAGTGCATAATACTGAATATTTATGAAAACAGGAAAAGCTGTCACAGTCAACAGCACATGGAAACCAGTGCTCCAAGTAAAGAGTGCAAGGAACACACAAACCGCTGTCACTCTCAACAATAGCAGGAACACAGCAAGTAATTTCCACTGCATTTCGATCACTCTTCATCTTCCTTGTCAACGTCTTTCTAATATGTTGTTGTTTTCTATGTTTTCTCTTCCTATCGCTCTCTATACCCGACTTATTGTCTTAGCTCGCTAGTAAAAAGAAGATGAACACAGTCTGTCAAATAGTTGCACCGGAGCCAAAAAAATGAAGAAAAACAAGTTATATATATATATATATGTATATGTATGTATGTATGTATAGTGTATTGTGTTTGTTATTACAAGATTGTGGGTCATAGTCATGGGACTATGAAAAACAGTTTCAGGTGACATTTCTAGGTGGATCATATCATTATAATAATTATGAATCATCGATCAAACGTGTGGCTTGTGGTTGACACCCTCTCTTTTCTCGGAAACCATGAGAGTGTTAGTTTTGAGTAGCATTAGTTATTCAGGTTTCATGCTCAATGTACCTGCTTGTGTTGAAAGTAAGCTTGTACAAGTGTCAGTCATTGTATGACAGCAGTTTCATGGAAAACATTACTATATAAGGAGCCAAAGAGCAACAGCTGAATTTTGTTGTGTTGTCATGATTGCACACTTTTCACTTTTTGTAAACTCTGGTAAGGGATTACTTGTCTGCTGGAGACAATTATCATTACAGAGGGCTTACAAAACATTTGCTGGTTTACAGCACATGTGTTTGACATTTATGTATTTTTTTTTAGTTTAAAATATTACACCATGTGTGGAATGAGGTCGCAAGAGATATAAATAAACTCAGGAAGGTCCCTTGTCAGGCATTAAAACAATAAAATATGAATTCCGGATGCTGATATGCCAGAGTTGATTGCAAAGTTTTAAAAAGAAATTCAATGGAAAGAAATGAAACTGAAACAAAAATCAAAAATGAAAGCCTTATGTACAAAAAAGTTTAGACAATACCTCATGGAATATTCTACACTGGAATTCCTACATTGAAACAATATGTTTTTTTGCTGGCATTTACAGTATTTCATAAAGAGAAGATGAGGCTATCTGATTGTAATGTTTTTGGAATAACATACTCAGCGTCTCTGTTTAACAATATGCTTATCTTGGATGGAGAGATGGATCGGAACTAGCTGTGCATAAGTGGCCAATCAATGTGATAAACAACAAGTAGTTGCCTTCCTGATGTGATATTCCTGCTGGCATGTTTTATGTGTGTTTCCCTCTATGTGGATTTTATCCATACCTGCCTCGTGAACCCCACTGAAATACCCCACAGTCTTAATTGCGCTGGTGTAAAATGCTCAGATTACTTAGCCTGAATTTAAACACACATGGACATAGTGTGGTCATGTAAAAGGATCTGCATACATTTAGAGTGACTCACTGTGCCGGCCATCCTAAGTCTAATAATGTGAGGAGATGATGTCCTCTGAGACAGAACAGCAATAAATCTGAATTGTTTTGAAAATGTCTACATCAGTATTTTAATTCATTACAGACTATTATTCATGTTCCTTTTTTTGTCTCTAGATTTATTTATTTTACATGACTGTAAAATTCCATTTTGCTTTTCTCCAAATATCAAAATAAACTACATGGTAAGTCCAGAGCCTTATAAACAAATACACTAAGTATTTTGTGTTTACAGTTGGGCACATTTACTATATTTAATGAGTTTCCTGAATATTTGTACCTTTTGAAATCTCAAATTCATTACCCGGTCTACTTTCAAGCCGACATGGAAATTCACTGTGTCAGAAAGGCAGACTGGGGCAACATTCCTTGAATTTTATTATGTACAATTAACTTGACTGGAAGCTTTGTTGACATAACTATACATAACTGACCTCGAAGTTCAAATGATATAAGATAATTGTTTAAACCTTTTCCTTTATGATTATTTAAATTTCTGATACCCCGCATACAGAAGGCAAATGGCTGACATGAACATTGTCGTCTTACTGGGACAGTGAATGTTTTTAAATGTTGTATTTGACTTACTAACTTACCATAAAGACTGTGATGATGATTTGTAGATATGAAAAGAATTTTATGACAGCAAAAAAGTTATAAATAACAAATTACCTATTGGTGTATCTTTTATACTGAGCTGCTAAAAAGTAGTTTTAACTAAAGTTGAAACACTGGAAACAATGGCACTTATTCTGGGAGCACTAAAACTAATTCTCCTTGATTTTTATTCTTTTAAGTTTTACTGTATTGCGTTGTTGTACGAGATAAGCAACACCACAGTAATAATCCATGGGGTGGGGGAAAGGATGAGAGACTGTGTGTCAGTCGATGAGCCCCTCCCACCTACTGTATAAAGGCTCCATGCCTGGTGTCTAAGCGCTATTAGCAGAGTGACACAGCTGCCTTACAGAACCAGTGGCAATTTCAAGAAACCTGTGGAGTAGTTTTTCACAGCTGATTCTACAAAAAGAGCTTTTGCATCCAACTGAGTTACCACAAAATTACAGGTATGTAGAATTTCTTTTAAAGATGATATAGCTACAATTTGCTTTGCTTCTAGCAGATGTCTTTATCCTTGCTTTTTTGAGGTCAGGACACAAGTGCAGAGACAAGGACAGGTTATCTGTGTGGTTATATAAGTGGTTCAGCTCTTAATGTGTGTCTTTAAGGTGCAAAGCTGAGGCACTATATCACATGTCCATCTGTTGCTAATAGTTTGCTTGTTAAATTTTATCCGGTGACTGAATTGAAGTTTTAGTTTTTGTTTGACTTTTGAGCTGGGTCTATTTTGGACCCCTCAATTGTAGACTGCGTCCTTCATGTTACTGGCCAGGGGCCCAAAGCATGGTTGTAGGTTTACTTAATGGAGCAAAATCTGACCTTAGCTTAACTTTTTAAATAAAAGAATGATAAGTGCAAATAACTTGGCTTTTGGACTCTTGTGTAAGCAAGTAACACCAGTGTGGCACTTGTAGGATTACTGTATGAGGGACATTTACATGCATAGTATGGCCTTAGGAAACACATGCAGTTAAATATTAATTTATAGGCATAAATAACAAATGTTTTCTCTCCACTCTCCACAGGAGTCAAAATGAAATTGATCTTCCAGTCCTTCCTCTACTGCTGCCTGCTGGCAACAGTAGCACACTGTGTGGAACTTGAAGTGAACCCAGAGTTGAAAAAAAGGTGAGTCATTCATTCGATAATGAAAATGTTTTAATCTGAAGCAAGATGCAACAGCAGTTAGATGTCTACTGAATAATCTATCTGAAACTAATTGTCTGTTTTCTCCTTTCCCAGACTAAGCATGTGGCTAGGGAGCAGGTTGAGACGGGATCTTGACAGTGTATCAGTAGACAAGACAGCAGAGTCTGAGCAGTTTGTCAGACCAGAAGATATCAGGGATACCTTGCTGCCACATTCCAGGTAAGACACTGACCATGCAATGTTTAAAATCTACAGCCATTTTGTCATCATGTCAAAGAAACATTTAGTTAGAGAAAACTTTAACTCTATTCTCAACTGGAGCGAACCATATGGATTAATGTACTTTTGTCTCTTCTTGTGTCCTCTAGCACTGACATCAATGTCCGAACCAAGAGGTCGAAAAACTCAGCAAACCAGTCAACAAAACAAGGTTGTTCGCTGGGTACCTGCACAGTGCACGACCTGGCACACCGCCTGTATCAGCTGAATAACAAGCTGAAGATTGGGAGTGCCCCTGTTGACAAGATCAGCCCACAGGGATACGGACGGAGGCGTCGATCTCTTCCAGCACACAGAGTTACACTGAGGCTAGAGCAGGGCAGGCTGAGGCCCGTGTGGAGAGTAACTGGCTCACAAGTTCACAAGCTTGAGGCTCTCCTCAGACAGACATGAGTCGGACTTTGTAAAAGGAGTTGGAAACAAAAGCAAGGGAGAAGTTCAGAGTTACTGTCTGTTCTGAAATGCCTCAGACTCTTGCCAAGTATTCTCCAGCACAATTTTTCCAGGCTTGGGGACCGAGTCAGAGCAAGACTGGCTGCACTGAGTTTCTCTAAAAGCTGAGCCTTGCAGATCCATAATGTAGAGCTGCTAGCTACACACTGGATGGCACAGCATGGAGTAAACTACAGGTGCTGCTCTCTGCTTGGCAGAGGGAAACGAAGAGTGCTAATACCTGGCATAAGGGACACATCCTCTGGCTTATAGAGGGAACTCTCTTCTAACATACTGGGACTTTACACAATTATTCTCCAAGGCCAGGACTGATAAGCACTATCCTTTAAGGATTATACCACCATGATCCATCAAGCTGTCAGTACTTGTCTGCACTTTTCCATTTGGACTTAAAGTCAGATGAATTATCAGGAAAAGACATCTTCATCACTATGCCAAACAGGAAAGAGCTATAGAGCTAATAAGCTCTTAGTCTGTATACAAGTTTTGGACACTGTATAAGGGAAAATGCCTTAGATTCTGTGAGATATGTGCCAGTCCACAATGGATTGAAATATACTTGAAATTGTTTGTACAAAACACGTGCAATCTATATTTGTTTTTATTGCTGATATATGTATATATGAATTCTTTTATTTAAATATTATATAGAGGTTACATTAAAGTACTTATACAGAAAGAACTATTTTTGTACAGGAAGAAATATATATGGGCATTGTAGCTATTTGTCATTATTCTTTTGCAAACTGTGTTAATAGGATATCTGTTTTATAAGTATATTATATATTTGTAAATGTGTTCTATTTTATTTGTGTCAAAGCAATAACATTGTCATTCAATAAAAAAATGTTCATACAAAATCTAGCCTTGCCCAGACCTATTTCACTCTTTGCTCTCGACAACTGAATGTGGTATTCTATAGTTTAGAGGAGACACAGTGCACCTGGTCTCTGTTAAGTGATTACAGGGTCTAATTAGAGCCTGCCCTCCTCTCACTACACTCCTCTAGTTATGACGCCCCCCTTCCCTTCAAGACAAGGGCAGATAGGGTGCCAGGCACATTCCTGCTTGGTTCAGCTCATATTTGTTGGCTCACCCCACAACACAGAGTAGCCCTGAAGCCATCAGAGCAGGCTGAGGCTTTAGATCCATCTGTATTCAATGGTAGATGGTTGGGACACAAGGAGGCCGATGTGGGGAGTTCCGGTCTAACATTCCTGTGACAGCATCACGAAAACTTCTCCAACAAAGAACTGATCCCGACCTTCACATTTAAAACAGAACACTGAGCCCGAACAGACTGCAGACCTCTTTACATAAGCATACTAAATGGGATATCCACCATGCTTTAATAAACAAATATTAGTGAAAACATACAGGAAATTAAATAAGCTTGTGACTGAATTAAAATATTTATAACTTTAGTTTTTGTAGCACCTACATTACTTCATACTGACTAAAGCATGAACATTAGCAATTGAGTTTCTGTCTCTTATTTAAATTAACCAAATACAGCTTTACAAAATGTGCAGTATAACTGAGACCAACTTATATGGAAATAAAGTGAGCATCAAAACTGTCATGTTCTCTGTTGCCATCTAGTGAGACTGTGGAGGTAAAACTGCAAAAATGTGATTGCTCTTCTTTTCCATTGAAGAATTTATATTCGAAGCCTACAATAACCACTTTAACAAAAGATGCAGACTTCTGGGGCGTCAGTCTGTCTTTCAGTATTGAAATTAATTGCTGATGTATATCAAGCATGTATAGCTGACATTTACTACTAGCTACCACAGGTCAGTATGACTTAACTAAATAATGTGAGGCCGTTAACAAATATCGGTAAGAAACTAAAACAAAGCAAATATGCCATCTAGTGGCTGATAAAGTTACATGTATTTTTTTGGACAGGACTTTAATTCATATAAAAAGTTGCGTAGTGTTTCACATTTGACACAGTAAAAGCATCCTAAGAATAGAATGAAAGGATCTAGATCTGGCTCAATCAAGTGTACTCCTTAAGTATGTGACAGTGTCACGTCTAAGCCAATCAGCTAGTGACGCCAGCGATGCGATGATAGCACCAAGAACTGATTGGTACAAGTCAACTGGTAAAAATATAATATCAACTTGCCAGAACTTACTGTGTGCTAAGCTGCAAGCATTTTTCCGCTGCTGTAGATGGACAGATAGTGACACAGTTCACTGACGCATTTAGTCAATATTGAAGAAGAGAGAGAACACGAAAAACGAATAATGAAACATTTGTGCTATTGATCAAAATGATACACACAGGGATAAGTGTCAGTCCTCTGGCCAACTCTAAAAGTACCCTGATAACCTGAGCTGAGAGGATTAGCCTAATAATCTCAAATACTGTCGGGCTAAATCAGTGACTGTGACCCCCTGCTGCTTATGATCACAGCAGTAAAGCTGATTCTCCTCTGGGACTGATTATTCTATTCTGTATGAGAGAAAGCCCCTTGATCTAGCTATGAGATGAGATGTTTTAATCGGTAGGATAGTTTTTTGCAGCATACACAGAAAACATGTAATAAAACAGGCAGTTACCCTTATAAATCAAGGTGTATAATTGTCCTTATAAAGGTTGAATGACTACGATGCCTATAAAAAATATATTCAAACTACCCTGTGCCATTTTATAAAGCCGTAGCTGTAACCATCCCCTAAGTGTGTGACTTTTTAAAACGATTGACTGCACCGGTGGTACAATCACTAATTCTCTGTTTTATATATTTTTTTAAATGTTAATATTGTAGAGACTTTTTACTTTGACATAACATAGTGTTGTCATCAGTTTAAAATAAACCCAAATTAAATCTAACTTGATTCAATATTCATGGGATTTCATGGGTACTATGTGGATTTCATGATGGAAATATTTATAGTTCATTTAATCAATAGAGCACTCACATTGCTGTTTTGCCTGCTAGTCTGCTCATGTTGTGTCTTAGCAAAAAGTCAAGCAAAACAAAACCTCCACCTGAAAGTACTGTAGCACCAAAGTGCTTGCCCTGAAGCCTTTTCTTAAGTAAACACAAAAGCTCCAACCCTGTCTTGGTTTCTTTCAGTCAGGAAACTACATGACTCTAAAAATCTTAATATGTTTGTATTTGCATTTTGTGTTTGTAGAAAATATCATTTTTAATTAAACAAAATTTTTTTTTTACCAAAGTCCATGGCAAGATGGGGTAATTTGGCTAGTTGTCCATATAATTTCCACCACATCTAGTAGCTATTTGTTCAGGTCCTTATTGCAAACTGTGGTAATGCAAGAGTTAAGGATGGAGGATGGAGTGATGGGAACTGCAGGGTGGTGGATGAGATATCATATATTTATACTGTAGCCACAATAAGAGCACAGCAGAACTTGTGATGTTTCTCCGAGGGGTTTCGTGGACAGTTTCTATACACTGCAGAGACAGCAGAACGTGACGAGGTGAGTGGACTTATTTGACTAAACATTTGACTAGGTCCACGCATAACTTCAATAATTGACTTAAAACAAATATATAAATTATAGTCATATAATATTTTGTTACCCTTTTTGTATGATATTTTGACAAGAATTAACAGAACAGCTGTAAGGGAGGCTGCTATGTATTCATGGGTGTGTATTTACTTTTCTTCAGGGCCTGGCCACTGAAAAAAAATGAGAAGAGGACACACGCCTCTTTTAAAACAGGAGTCAAGTCCATGCCTAGGAAAGAGTGAGCTTCTCTACCTCCCCCCTCTCATTCTCTTACTTTCTGCAGCCTGACATGCTTAATGCTTTCTGCACCACCTTAACACTATTTGTCAGTCATCTGATCTGATGTTTCATAAACCATACACTGGAAAAGAGCATGTGAAGCTCTGCATCAAACAGTAAAAGAAAGATGTAATTTGTCTTCGGCATCACAAAATCTGAGTGGTAATCTGAGCCTATAAATAAGCTTAAAAGGAAATTAACTGTTTAAAGTATGACTTTTGCACCAAGTCATACACCACAGTAGGATTATGCATCATCACAGCCTCCATAAAGAGATAGAGAGAACACTGATAAATGAGCAGAGGCTTGGGTTGTTATCACAGTGTCTGTCTGCCTGATGGTATTGGGAACTGTAGGGAAATCAACACAGCTGACTGAAAAGAACAACCGTAACAACATCCTAATAACCTATCGTGCTTGTGATGCTCTTTCCACAGAGTCTCTTTTCTTCTCTCCCTCTCTGTGCACACTGCACAGCATGTAAGTGCAAGAGTGAGCGACTGGGTGCTTGTGCACTTGTGTCCGAGTCTGTGCACGTGTGTGTGACTGTAAGGGACAGAAAGAAAGAGAGACAGAGAGAATAAGGCCCTGTATTTGTTGACAGACAGTTCTGACATATTCTCAGGATTAGTAGGTCTGTCAACATGATGCCACTGACTCCTTAAAATAGGCAGTCAGGAAAACAAAACTGTAGTTGTGCATCACCCTAGACTCATAAATGGACTGAGTCTGACCCAGATAGAATCTTTTACGGTACCATTAAGTCTACACAGTGCTTCATAGAGTCCGACTTCAGAGACCACCCACAGATATGGCCATGAATGGAAGTGAAGGTAAGTGCTAACTCATAGGAGTAAATCAATGTAATACAAGACAATAGTCAAAATGGCTTTAAAGTATAGGCTATTAGATGAATTACTGATTGGGTATACAAGTCAAGGCACAGAACAGAAAGGATTATTAAGATGAACAGCAAAGTTAATTAATCAGCAAGCACATGGATTCAATATTATAATTATTAAAACGCTCAGCTCTGATTTTTTTCCGCCATGACACATTAATGGCTCAGGCTGTCATGGTAACAGTCACAAACCGTTAGGAAAGGAGAGGACTTTCATTGGTTTTGTGCTAAATTACGTTCTAATGTTATTTTTTTTTACCTTCTAGTTAAGTAAAATAAAGCCAATGTTTGGGTGTTGACGTGAACTTACCGGGGACAACACATCGGCAGGATAAGTAGCTTTAGCTGTTGTTTAAGGTGTTGGATGGAAAGTACCTGGAAGGCGAACTACCCGAGATTAGTTAGGCAAAGTAAAGGCAAATTTGTTAACATCTTAAAACATTTTAAACATTGGTTTAAAACCTGCAACAAAAAGCTAACTAACATACATAATATTAGTTAGCTCACAGTGACTAAGTACCAATCTTAGCTAACTGAACTGAACGGTTAGCTACCGTTGGCGTAAGGTTACTGTTACGTGAACGTTAGCGTTGCCTGATCTAACGTTAGCAGCGAGGAGTGATTAGGTTAACGCTAGGCCAGAGCTGCTCCTCCGCCAAACTTTTTAATAATTATTATTTCTTTCACTAATTAACAATACATTCAACTTGTCAGGCACTTCTGGTATAACGATAGTCGATTATGAGGCATTTTTTCTAGAATGTTTTTCTTGCTTATGCTTTTATTTTCCATTGGTTGGCAATAACTAGGTCCTGCTTACCTGACCATCTCCCAAACTGATTTTATTTTGCTTTGTTTTATTTAGTATGTTTACTGTATTTTTAGTTTGTTGATAGTGTCATGTCTCTATATCGTCTTGCTGTCCTAACTACATTGTTTAGTTTTATGGTGAAGCAGAACATAGGTAATAGTTTCATAAGCAGCTGTAGCTACTTAACGCTAAAAGTGGACAGGAAGTATGTGTGTGAATGGAAATGTGCATCACAAATAAAAGTAGGTTTATTTAGTTCATCAGAATTATTTGGGATGTCTGATGAGAGGATGTTAAATTATTCACCAGTTCATCTTCTCTAGATCGATGCAACTTTATGAGCCCATCCCTTTTCACATTGTCTACATGGAGCCATAAAGCAGTGCAATGGTGATGCACACAGCTGTTGTCGGGATGGTGTTGTGTGTCTGGAATGATAAGCTTCCTGGAAGCACCCTGGCAGAGCGGAAAATTGCTTTAGATGACACCATGCAGCGTGGCCTTTCTGCAGCGTTCTCAACTGCATCCTTTATCACAGAGGATATCAACATGACACTGTCGGTTCTCCCAGGTTATCTGCTTGCAGAAATAGTTCTCTGTTTGGCATAGCTGTCGTACTGTATGAGAGTGTGAACCTGGTGAATGGATATATTGCCATTGCGGTGCCAATAAAAAAGCAACAGAATAGCTCGGCACGACTTGCACTCCTGTAAATGCGCTCCTGTGTCATAAATTCTGTGTTAAAAGTGCTATTTGACAGGAAATTTTTTCAAATACCACTGTCCAGTATATAAAATAATGGCAGTAATCGTGAATATTCCACAACTAGCTAATGTTGCCATTACAGTATCCCATTACAGTCATTTTCTGATAATAATAAGCCAATTGTTGGCAACTTTTAGAACAGAAGTGATAAATAGGAAAACAGGAGTTTCCTCAGGAGCCACAAGTTTCTATGTTTAAAAGAGCATTAATGATATAGACAGATTCTTATCAAGGCTTATCTTGTTGTTCAGAGTTGTCCAAGACAGGAAAATCCATACTGACAGCCTAAAAACATGTGTGACTGCTTAGTGAGAAAACAAGTGTTTAAATGTCCTCCTGGATAACAAGAACAACTGATGCAGTGTGGCTGCATCCAATATGAACAAAGCACGCTGAGCTCTCTAGGTGGTGATGCTGTGCTGCAGCAACAGTAGCTTTTGTATGTACTGCACATGGTTGGTTGCTTGTACAAAGAGGGCCACCCTGAGCAAATCTGTACAGTAAGTGAAGGTCATTTTAATGTGTTTTTGCCTTCTCATAGACATGCCTCGTCAATTCCCAAAGGTAATACTGAGCGAAGCAGAGGAAGAGACTCAGCTGTTAGCAGAGAAAGTATATGCATCAGCTCTAAAAGAAGAAGACAACAAGGATGCCTTATCAATGTTTATGCTTGAGGACTGCCCAATTGGCCTCCAGCAAGCAAGGGAACATGAAATTCTTAAAGAGCTGGCAGAGCAAAAGTCAGAGGAGAGTACCAAGAGGTTGGTCCTGCTGTTTGTTTTGCACCAAAAGAAGACTTGGTGTTATCATTGGTCAGATTAACATCCCAAAAAAAACTGTTGCTAATTTTGCAGGAAGAAAAGTTTCAAGATGATTCGTTCCCAGTCAATGTCCCTGCAGATTCCAGTGAACGCAGACTGGGCACGGTCAGTAGCAGGTACACCTTTCCTGTCCCCCAGCTCTACCTGCTCATCCTTACCAGAACACTGCCCTGATTACCAGAGGGTCACTATTAGTGGCGATTACTGTGCTGGGGTAAGTACTATAAACTGGACCATTAAACTGTGTCAGTTACAGTTAGATAAAATGCTATTTTGCTTTAAGTGCTTTGAATGTTCAATATTTCTATTTGTCTTGATACAGATCACAATAGAGGACTATGAACAGGCAGCCAAAAGTCTGTTTAAGGCTCTGCGTCTTCGAGAGAAATACTCAAAACTAGCCTATCATAGATTCTGCAGAACCACAGCCCAGTTCCTCTGCAGTGCTGAGAACATGAGATGGAGTGAAGAAGATGAGGTTCTACCAGGTTTGAAGCACTGACTGTATTATGTTTTGTTCTTTTTATAAGAGAGTAACAGAACACTGTTTTGGCTTCCAGATATCTGCCCTAGTCCAGCATGTGGAGAGGATCCATACAGTGTGGAGAACATCCCAGAGAACCTGAACTATAAACTGAAGATGAAGGATGGGATGGTCTATGTTTATGACAGTGCAGATGCTCTGAAAAAAGACCAGCCCTATAACCTTCCTTACCCAGACTTAGAGACCTTTGCAATAGATCTCAGTCATGTGCTTGCAATGATTGCAGATGGACCAACGTAAGACCCACAAAAGCTTTTTAAAAGCCCTGTTAGGTCATTGCACTTAATTACACTCGTCAGAGGTGCTTAGTGTATAACCTGGGCTCCACTCTAATTTTCAGGAAGACCTATTGTCATAGACGACTAAATTTCTTGAGTTCCAAGTTCCACTTGCATGAGATGCTCAATGAGATGGCTGAGCTAAAGGAACTGAAAGGTGTCGCTCACAGAGATTTTTACAATGTTAGAAAGGTTAGTATGCATTTATAGGTGATATAAAGAGTTTCAGTCCAATTACAAAGACTGCCACTGTGAAAACCTTTAAAGATATGACTTCAGTAGCTGCATGTTGTTGTGTCTTCCTTGATTATTTCCAATTGAATTACCAAAAGATTTTAACACCTACAGTTTGTCCAGTAGAGTGAACATGGTGCTTCTTTCTTTCAGATAGACACACATATTCATGCAGCTGGCTGCATGTCACAGAAACACCTGCTGACCTTTATCCAGAAAACATACAAGACTGATGCAGACCGTGTGGTTTTGGAAAAGGCTGGACAAAAGATGACTCTCAAGCAGGTTTTCCACAGCCTCAATAGGGACCCCTATGACCTTACTGTGGACTCTCTGGATGTACATGCTGTAAGAAATGAAGAAAATGTGTCCATGTTCTAGCATTATGTTTATAAAATGTTGTGCTGTTCTGTGATACTTTTTTAAATGGGAAGCAAATTTATTATGTTTATTAATTTTGTCTGTTTGTTATGTGACTGTCAAGGCAATAAAAGAGAGGAATTTCATGTCAATAGTCTTTCTGATAATTCCTGCACTATCTCTGCCTTGATTTTACTTCATGTCACTGCCAGTGTATGACTGTTTCACACTGATGGTTTCTATTTATCATTTTTACAGGGAAGACAGACCTTCCACCGATTTGATAAGTTCAATTCGAAGTACAACCCAGTTGGAGCAAATGAGCTGCGAGAAATCTTTCTGAAAACAGACAACCTCATTAATGGAGAGTATTTTGCTTGTATCGTAAAGGTAACATACTGTATATAACTCTGCATTATACGTCTGAATAGATGCAGACGCAATTTAGTGCACTGTCCTCACGTTTAACAGGAAGTGGCCCATGACCTGGAGGAAAGTAAGTATCAGCATGCAGAGCCACGCCTGTCCATATATGGATGCTCTCCAGAAGAGTGGGACAGTCTGTCTAAGTGGTTTATTCACAACAAAGTACATTCTCCAAACATGAGGTGGATCATTCAAGTGCCCAGAATATAGTGAGTAATACGGCCTTAGGAAAAAATGAAACTTTAAAAATGATTTCTTAAAACATGTGTCTGAATAAGACATTTTTTTATGTTTCAGTGACATTTTCAAGTCTAAGAAGCTTGTGCCAAATTTTGGCAAGATGCTGGAAAATATATTCCTCCCTTTATTTGAAGCCACTGTCAACCCACAGAAGCACAAAGAACTTCATGTTTTCCTAAAATATGTAAGACCTTTTAAGTGTTTGATTAGTGAGTATAAGGTTTTATTTGCATTACCTTAGATTTTTAGATTTTTTTACAAAGAATTAGTGATTAATTCCCTCAGGTTTCTAAATTATGTCTAATATTACCTAGTCACTGCTATGATTCATTACAGGTAATGATGCTTGTGGTAGCTGTATATATGTTTCAAAAGAACTGTATTTGTAGCAACTGTCATACTATAAGTTATGAGTTAGAACAAATGAATAATAATTGTAACTGTGTTATAAAAATTCCATAAAACCATCCCATCGGTAAATGATTACTTTTTGTTTTTGTGTGTTCAGGTGTCAGGTTTTGACAGCGTGGATGATGAGTCCAAACACAGCAATCACATGTTCTCCTTCAGGAGCCCAAAGCCAGAACAGTGGACTACAGATGACAACCCTCCCTACAGTTACTACATCTTCCACATGTATGCGAACATCATGGTCCTCAACAACCTCAGAAAGTAAGAGCCGATGCCTTCTTCAAAACACACACCTAATTAAAGGAGAGTGCTTTGCTGTGACAGTGACGGGAAACCCTATGATGTTACAGCCTAGGGCCCCACTGTGGGTCGAGCACTCAGTGGACTGTTTACTTTGTTGAGCTCTCAGGGCTGAAGTGAAATGATTAATTAATCATAGCAAAGTAACAAACTTGCAAGTACTGAACTGAACTGAAATGTGATAAATACAACAACTAAGAACTACACACTCTCTTATTATTAGTTCATAAGCTGATTAACGTGTATATCATACCCTCTATAGAGAACATGGATTGAGCACCTTCCAGTTCCGTCCCCATTGTGGAGAAGCTGGATCAATCACTCATTTGGTCTCTGCCTTTCTCACTACAGACAACATCTCACATGGACTCAACTTGAAGAAGGTGCTTTTCAGAATCACAATTACAGTAATATAGGTTTGAAATTCAGATGCTGTCTGCGTAATTATGTTACATTACAATTGGGGATTACAGAGTGAAACAAAAAGATAACAGGTTAACTCATTTATGTATGTGTATTTTTTTTTATTTGTTTAAAAAAAAAAAAAATCATGGAAAAAACCTGAAGGGCTAACATGGAGCTGCTGCAGAATGGGCTTACCACAAAACAAAAGGCAACATAATTAACATTGACAATCAAACTGTTGTTCAAGTTTTTCTAGCTTGTGTATTTCAAACGTCCTACATATTTGTTGCTCCTAGCACTGATACAGCCGTTAGTGTGAGGATTGTATAAGATGGAAACACATCTGGAAGGTGTGGATGTCCAATGAATAGGCAAAAACAGATGCCAGAAAAAAAAGCTGAAAACAGTCATTCAATGACTGTATCCAACCCAGACTGTACAAATATATGTTTTAACAATTTTTTGGCCACTGCGGTGTGGAACTTTTTTTTTTTTTTTTACTCAGTTTTCATTTGTCAACTTAATTTTGATTTACAATTGCATTAATGTAACGCAAAGAGTTCAAAGAACTTGATTGTAAGAAGACATGATTCTGAGGTGAAACCTTGCAAAATGTACTTAGAACAGCAACTGAGCTTCAGTCATTGTTTAATTTCATATTCCCCTAGAGCCCTGTGCTGCAGTACCTTTACTACTTGGCTCAGGTACCAGTTGCAATGTCTCCACTCAGCAACAACAGCCTCTTCCTGGAATACTCCAAAAATCCTTTCAGAGATTTCCTCCACAAAGGTCTGTGTGTATCCCTGTCCACAGATGATCCCATGCAGTTCCACTACACAAAGGTAAACAAATCAACAGAATATATAGTTTTTCTAAGTTTTTAGTGATTATATAACTTATTATCATACTAAATCTATATTGCAGTGTGAGTGTGATGCATTTAATTTAGCAGAGTCAATAAATTGTATTCATTGTTCGTTCTGGTTTTAGGAACCGCTGATGGAGGAGTACGCTATAGCTGCTCAGCTGTGGAAGTTGAGCACATGTGATGTGTGTGAAATAGCCAGGAACAGTGTGCTACAAAGTGGACTGTCTCACCAGGTACAGTATTTTCTTATATCCAGGTTTGACCAAAGTTACATAGGACAACAAAAATCTCCTAACAATTTAATGTATTGTTTTTTTACAGGAAAAGAAGCATTTCTTAGGAGTGAACTATCTGAAAGATGGACCTGAAGGGAACAATATCCATCGTACTAATGTCGCCCAGATCCGCATGGCCTACAGACACGACACACTGTGCAATGAGCTCAGCTTCATAGTCGACGCAGTGAAGACTGAACCTATAGTATGAATTTCCTGCATAAGTAAAATGGATCCTGTAAGGATACTGAGGTCTTTTCACCATTTACCATTATCTTTTTATTGCCACTGAGTAACGGTGATATAAATAAATAACACAACATTGTGTAAATTAAAGAGAATGATTAGCTGGAAACAGGTTTATTAAAGTGAGGAGACAGATGCACATATTGTAATCACAAAAATCCATTATATATAAACCATTGTACCTTACAATCCATTTTGTATTGGGGTATGTCATATACTGTATATTCCAATATATCCATACATAATATTGACAGATTTGGAAGACTTTTTTCAAAGTGCCTGGCATTATGGTAGAAAAGTAGTTTTTTTTGTGTGCATTATTTGTCCGAAGAGACAAGATTTTTGTAAAAAAATAAATTCCCAGTCTTCAAAATGATGCAATGTATTGCAAACATTGCCATCTAGTGTTTAAACAGCACAATTTGATAGCATAACTGAAAATAATAAGCACATATAGTATAATATAGGCAATGAAGCACTATACAGCCATTCTCACATTACATTCACACAGTCCACGGTATATTCAAAATCAAAATCAAAATATCTCATATAAATGTTTAACTTTCATTGTCACCCACTTCTATTCTCTCATCTTCCTGCACATCTTTCTTAGCTTCCTTCATACTCTTCACACACACCCACTCTCCGGTCTCGATGTATTCTTGCTGCTGCTTCACATCAGCGTTCCCAGAGCAACTCCTTCTCCTTTTCACAGAGAGAGTAGGAAACAATATCAGACTGTGCAATAATAAATATAACAAAAGAAATATGATCCACTATGCAGTACCTTCAGTCAGTGCTGATATTGCTATAATGTAGCTGTAATTCAAGTACTTCTTCAAATACATCATGATGTACCCAATAACAAATCTGTTCTTATTAAATATGCTGTTTTTATAAGGAAAACCACTCACAGTTTTAGATATGCAATAATGATTATTGCAATAAGGAGAACAGCACATGTTGAGGTGATGAGGACAACCATTGCTGGAAAAAAAAACATGACAAGAAAACGACTTTAAAACGAAAATCTCATCCAAACACTAGGAAAGGATACAAAGCCTTTATTTGTATTCATGTTTTTCTGTACTGTATGAGCTAAAGATTGCAAACAGCACTCATTCCTCTATGAAGAAAATTCCCAAACCTCCAGCGGAGCCTTGAGCTGTGCCGACAAAGGGGGCGGGTTCTGCCTCCCCATCTACAGCTGAGGAGGAAGAAGGATTAAGGGAGGAAGATGAAGTGGAGTGTGTGGTCTGGGTGGAGCTTGTTGCCTGAGTTTTCCCTGAGTAATCCATGCTACTCAAAGGGATATCAGTGGTTGTATTCTTCAGCTGTGTTTTTGCATCTGTAGATAAAGGCCGTGAGAAACTGTTATACAGAGTTCATGTCACTTAATACATTTATGTTTGTACGTTATATTTTAATTTGCTTTAACTTTGTTAGTAAGGAGAGAATTGAATCTGTCTCCCATAAGCATTATTGTAGCTGCATTGACCCATTGTAGCAAAGACATTAAAGGGCATATATCTAAAAGGGTTTCTGGCAGCAAAAGTGCATTTTTATTTAATGTAGCATAATAAGACGTAACCTTCTCTACAAGTTCAGTCTTACTTAAAAGTCAACATTTTCCCATAAAGCACAGTACGTTTGCAGAGTTATGAAGAATATACACAAATGCAGCAGAATCCAAGTTCAGTTTAAACATAAATGTAACAAATTATCGCCTCAGCCTGTCAGTGTTCACTTTAATATGACTTAATATAGTACCTTGTGCTGTCTATTTTTTAAAGGGCAATTATCCACAGAGAACAGAATGCATTTCAATTAAATGCTGCTTCTTAATGTGCATTTTACAGAATTAGTAAAAACAAATGCATATCCATTGACAACAATACCTGATTCATTGAAGCAATACACATCAAATGCCTGCGTCACAGGTGCTCGCCACGTTATCACACCTGTCTGGTTTTTGCCACAATTATGAAGTGCATTGAGGCGGGGAATGACTGCCAAATTCTCATCGACCCATCCAAACCTGCACAAAACATAACATGGCACCTGGTACTTTTCTTTGAATTCCACTGAGATGAGGTGATGTTGTGCATTTCTTCTGTGGTCTTACCTGCAAGTTTCCAAACCTCTGGCGAGAGCTTCCTGTACTTGTGCCTTGGATGCAATGTTCACTCCGAGATGTGAGCACAGTGTCCGAGCCTCAGACGCATTGAAGGCATACTGAGGCTGGTTGAGGCGATCTACATGGCTGACATGGAATACTCCAGCTATACTTTGGTTCATAGCTGGGAAAACTGGAAACAACACAGAAAACCTTTTCAGTTTACTTGACTGTAGAAACAATAATATCATAAAACTTTCCTACATGAAACAGCAAATTCAGACTGTTGATTAAAGCACTCACTTATTTATAATTACAGTATAATTTTTTAAGTTCAATCATTTGTCATTACTCACCTCTAATGTGGCTTGCATTTATAATTTGACCAGAGATGTCTGAAGAAATTGACAACACCATCATTATGCAAAGATAGATCATAATTACGTCTGGTTGGAGTAGGGACAGATGAACGCAGTGGATGACAAGTGTTGCACGGTTTATATATCTGTGTGAACCAAATGACAGGGTTAAATAGCGGTGATTCTGTCCAGTGGGGTCTGTGGATTCAGTCACTGCCAGAAAGTAAAGGAAAAGGAAAAGGGAAGTGCGGTGCACAGGTCAGATTAAGAGTCATCGTATGTTCTGAGTGCAGGGCCCAGGAGAAAAATTATAATATAATAACATGTCAGCAGGAGATAAAGCTACGCAGATTATGTGGAAGCTGAAATACTGTGTTTTCTTGTTCCAAGAATATTAAATAGATGATTTAAACAGATGTGTTCTTTGATTTAACCAGGTGTTTTCAGTTAAGTTCATAAGAAATACATTTGATGGATGTAATAAAAACACAGCTGGTAATAAGGTAGAGCACATAGAAAAAACAGCACAAGGCTTGTGAAATAATAGCAGCATACATGTGATTCAAGACTGTGCTCAGTGATTTGCACTGTTACTGACATCTGACTCTGGGCACCCTGTCCATATGATTTCCTCTCTTGGGATGTTATTCACTCAAGAACATGCTTGTGATCTGTTGTATCCTCTAATGAGACTGTGGCACACAATGACATCCCACTTCCACAATAACATTTCTCCAGTAGCCCTGTCCGCAGGAAATGACGCAGAGCCCTGACAAACACGCAACAGTGTTTTTGTCAAGTGTGAGGTGTCAATGAGGAGCAGGGACACTGTAAAACAACTTAGAGCTATGGAAAAGGACAGATACTTAACTTCTATTAAAGGTGAGGATTGTGTGTCTATTGCATCATATTAAGATAATAAATATAAAATGCATTACACTAAATGTTTCATTTGTTAATTAAGCTGCTACAATGAGTATGAGGCATGTTGCTGAACTAAGCATTTCACAGCAGGAATATGGACTTGTCACAGCTGATAAAGAGGTGTTCCTAATAAGACTAACAACAGGACTCTGAAAGTGAAGCAGCTTTTCCTAATGTGACATATCAGAATGATTATAGAAATACTTTTCCATTTTTGGAAATACACATTTTTCTTGTCTCGGACAGACAAAGGCACCAGTTTACACCTGTTTCCAATCTTTCTGTTAAGCGAGGCTAACTGGCTGCTGCAACTGCTTGTTTATTGTCCAGTCATAAGAGTGCTACCAATTTTTTCATCTAACTCTTGCAAAGAAAATTAAAAATGACCTTTTTTTCTTTTACTAGCAGATTAGATAGGTACCTATAAAAACAATTACAGAATGTTTTCAAGCACCTTTATTTAAAGGTGAAGTGGCAGAGCATAAACTGCACAAACACCAAACAACACAGACAGGCACATGTGCAAAGAAGAAGAAAGAAAAAAAACTTCATGCCGTCTACACAGTGCTTTCATACAAGAGGAAGTTTTCTACAGTGTCCTTAAGACACACTCCAAAATGGCACAAACAAGAACCACCAACTGCGAATTATTGCACTTTGAACTACTTTGGAATGTGCTTATCTTAATCTTTAAATACACATTATGGAAATTAAACAACAAATAAAACCCACTATCAATTTCTATCTCTTTAAATATGAAATCCAAAATCTCTCTGGACCTGAGAGATTTTAACATTAGAGTGTAGATAAATATAAACATTTTCTACTGTGGCGTTTAGTGGAACATGGCGTACCCATCATCAAAAGTACCAGAACTGACTGTATCATTACATGTGCATCTAATTTAAATACATGTATATTTTATCACACAGTATGATTGGTCCCTAAATAGAAATTATCTTTTTTCTTGCTGCAACAAACAATTAACTTTTCAATTCAAACAAAACCATAACTTAACAACGTCAATCATGACATAGGCAACATTATCCATAAAGATTCCCAGGTGTCTTTGACCCTCGTCAGTCAGGGTCATGGATTCAAGTGAGTCCTATGGTGATATGGTAAATCTGCAGAGACTAAGAATGACTGAGGCCTCTGTTAGTCTGAGAAGGGGTTCTTTGGTTGTGCTGCTATGCTCAGTCCAAAGATCTTCATCTTATCCAGCACAAAGTCCATCTCTCCTTACGTGTCTTCATGTCTGCTGTAATAGTTATTCAAGAACGTAAAAATACTGATAACTAGACACATCACCACAAACAGAGTCAGGGCGGTCCAGAGAAGTCTCCTATTCAAGGAAATCCTAGGACAAAATCGACCCAGAAGAACCAGGACCTCCTCCAATGTCCTGTGAAGAAGATTACAGCTATAGTCATACTGACCTTTATAAAACCACACTGAAAAAAATGCAAAACAATGTTTAAAAGCTAATCTTTGACTAAAATGGTTTATCTACAGCCTTTCTATTAAGTGTGCAAGACAACTTTTAAACCACAAGTTAGTTTAAAATGTTCCTTATTAAGTTACTGTGTGTGCCAAATTATTTTCTGGCTGGCAGAACCATAGCATGTACATTTTTGTCCATATCAAACTAAATAAATGTAACATAGTGATTAGTGAGCTTTGGGGCAATTGGTAGACAGATTTTATTACCTCTAGGCTGAGCTAGACTGTTTCCCCCCATTTTAAGTGTTTCTGCTAAGCTAATCTGCTGCTGTTGCTTGATATTTAACAAATTTAAGAGTAATGCCCTCGTCTAGTTCTTGACCAGAAAGGGAATAAGCAAACAATATTAGTTTAGAACTAAGATTAAATCAGTTTACCTGCTAGTCCTCATCTTCCTTCCACTCTCTTCATCCTTATCTTTTGTTTCCAGCAATTTCTCTGCAGCACTTTCCTCTTGCTTCTCTTCCAGGAGTGTTTGGTTGTGTTTCAGTCCATCTTGGAAGCTGGATTTGAAACATTCACATTTGACGTTCTGTATGTATGAATGAATGTAATGACAAGATTCACCTGTACTACGATTATGGTGATTTATAATAAGCAACAATGCCATCAAACCGTGTGTGTTAGTTAATGAGAGGAGAGAAGGCCTCACCCTTTATTGTATGCCTCCTCCTCGATCTTCGCCTTGATCTCAGCTCTGATCTCCTCTAAGTTGACTGAAGGCTTGGCTGCCTCACTTTCCTGCTCTGACACAGTCTTTCCACTGCATTGTTTTCAAATAGGAAAAGAACAATCAGGCTTGAACACTATCACAGCAGACACTATAAAACTGCAGAGTGTACATTTCAGCTCCATCACAACACCGTGGCCTTGTGTGATAATGGACAAGCTGCAGCACCGCTTGAGTGGTAGTTTGCATTACAGACACCATCATAGGCACTATGAGTACAGACAGAAAAGAGGAGCTGGCACTTTACATATTTGTTATTGCTATTCTTGTCTCCCCACAGAACATCCAGCTCAGACACTCGAGAGCTCTACTCAGACTCACTTTATATCCAGGATATGATTGGAACCTAGTGTCTGGACTTTGTCAAATTCTTGCACAAATGTTTAGATTACGACCCAGGATAGCATATCCATCAACTGCAGAGGGATTTGATTATTTTCTAATCTTTCAGGGTTATTTTCACCTCACAAGGACGTTCTCTGCACTGGAAAACACATCCTGAGGTCACACAAACAAGCCAGGGGTCCTGCTGCAGCGGAATGTTGATAAAAATGATTAGAAGTTCAGGGCTTTTTGTGGCCTGTTGTTTCAAGGACTGTGACATGTCCTTGGGAATGAAGCAACAGTGCACATGCAGTGTGAGTGTGTGCATACCATTCTGTTGCTGGTTGTGCTGCGTTGCCTTTCACATCATTTGCTTCACACTAAAAAAGAAGAGAGTTGAATATTGTTAATACCACAATGTAAAAACCCTTAATTTTAAGTTCATCCTATTGTTTTCTGATGCAGAGTTTGAAACTGGAAAGTAGTGTTGGAAAGAATGCAGCAAACCAGCTCTTAAACCACATAAATGTGATTCAACTAATGTACAACAACAACTAAGATACACTATGACCTGGAGCAGAATTAAATACTCATAATAAGTACAGTGCAGCAATCTGACACTGATTACTTATACATACTGCAAAAAAAAAATCAAAACTGAAGATAAATGAATAACCGTAAATGATTGCCTCCTAAAAAAAAGATCTGGTTCATAAGTGCATGTCCTAAGATAACTCCTCAATTTGTTCTTATCTCATTTGACAAACTTCCAGTCCGTAGTCAGTCTGACAGAGTGGGTGACTTCATTAAATGCTTGACGTGTCATTTCCCATAATTTCCTAACAGGACAGGACCTAGCAAGACCTACCAGGGCAGGAAGAGTAGCACCGGTGGTGGGTCCTCCGCCAGGACTCTGGGCTGCTGTGGCTGGGGTTTGAGCTGGGACATTCAGGAGGTTAAACTTAGGCACCACTGCTACGCTCACTCTGCGTCTGGGCAGAGCCTTTGGGGTGAAAAAAGAAATCAGAGTGTCAGTGGTAATAATAAAAAATTTAAACTGCTTCAATTCCATATTTGGGATATTCGGACACAATGGCATTGCCTAAAGAAGAGTAATTTAAAAAGCTGATTGACTTTATTACTTTGATGACATTTCCTCTAACACCACGTTGACACTTATGGTTTTGAGCGAAATATCAGAACACAACAAGTATTTCAAGAATTGTCATGAAATGTAATAAACGCAAATGAATTTTTAGTCCATTATTCTCCACTTAATCCACTTTATTTAACTGAACATAAAAATGGCTCTTACCTTTCCAAGGGTCAGGGACATTGATCTCGATGGCCGTGGAACTCCATCATCTTTATAAAGACAGAACACAGTTTTACACGGTATTACAGTAGGTAAGCGCATATAATGTTGTTTTTATGTTGGCGTTGTTCCCAACACTGCAGCAAAGCTGATCAGTTGCATCACAATGGAACAATGTGGACATGGTTCCCAGATGGAAATAAGTGTTGAGAACAGCAGCGGTGGTGCTAAAATGGCAGATTTTTTAATCAAACTATTTCCTGGATGAATAAAATGACAGCCAATATTACTCATTTGTAGAGGAAATATTATAATGTCAGGTTGGCCAGGTTTCATTTCCTGTTTTCCCGCACTTGATCTGAATGTGGTCATAGTGTAGTCGTACCTCCAGTGTCTACAGATCCTCCATAACAGTTCTGGTTAGCCAGCTTCTTAAACTCCATCAGCTCTGCGTGGTCCTTCTCATATGTCCGCTTCAGGTTTTCCACATATTGCATCATGACCTCAGTGGCCTTGTTCATACGTTTCTCCTGTTGCACAACAAAGAAGTCAGTCAATACAAGGCAGCATTATAATGGTGGAGCGCAGAAATAAAAGCTTCAGAAGGGAAACTAAAAAGCACATTAAGATAAGTTATGGAGCATATCTTAACTAAAAGATATTTGAAACTAATTTCACAATGTAGCTTTAGTTAGCATGTTTTGGTAAGATAAAGTAAGATAAGTCTTAGACAACTCCATTTGTGTGCAGAAACTATTACAAAGGGGAAAATAGCACATTTTCCTGGTGAAATGTTGATGGAAGTATAATTTGAACAAAGAGAAATATCTCTTGAAAATAACTACATGAAGAAAGAAGATGTCACATTTTAAGAACATATAAATGTCAATTGTCATAAACATCTAAAAGTCTCTCAGTAGGCATCTTCTTTTGGATCAAAAGGACTCGTCATTAGAGCCTATAATTATAATAGATGGGCAGTGGTACAAAGAAATGACATGCAGTAATTCATGTGTTTGGAGTTATGGTTTGGAGTTATAAATAACTAAATATCTTTGTACTTCCAAAACTGTAAATAATGTTTTCTATTTTCTTTGGTTAGCACATGTTCAACCATTACATCAGACGAAACGGTTTGATTTGCCAAATAGCATTCCACGGATGCGAATGCAAGAAGCGCAGCACCTGTCGCTACACACTAACATTTTCTTTGTCATCTACATGTGTTTTACAGCACCTGTCGAACTGCTCCCACTATCTCCGCTCTGCTGGAGAGCCGCGTGGCCAGGCGGTGCAGCACTGTCACCGTCTCTATAAGGCGCTGGTAGGCTTCACGCTGCTCCAGGTTCTGCCACTGTGGTGCAGTCATCTGTAAGAAACATACAAACAACATCATGTTACAGGGCTCTTAGGAAAACTAAGCATACATCAAAGTTCTCTTTTGTTAGGAATTGGACTCACACTAGATAAATATTTACTGAGAAGCACTTGCAGGAAACATTAAGCAGATGAACAAGCACTAAAGAGCCAGAGGGAAATCTTCTGTTTTACTGGGTTATTCTAACATCAGGTGCTATTTTCAGGGACCGACCTTCAGTGATGCTTTGAACTCCTCTAGTTCTTTCTCCGTGTCCTCCTCAGTCAGGTTCCTCTCCCTCTCTGCCTGCTTGATCCGTGTCTCCAGTGTATAGTTGTCATTACGAAATGCCAGAGACAGCTGCACAAATGCATTCTGTGGGGAGGAAGTTACTGTAATATAACCCTCAATATTAAACATGTTAAATGCAGACGAGCTACTGCTGATGGCAACACGCCACGACGTAATGGGACAAATGAGAGGAATCCGTAGGAACTCTCACAGTACAGCATCCACATATGCAGGCTAAATGAGAGTCATTATGGTTGTTTAACTACTAACTAACTGGTTGTAAAACTAATATGCATTTGTATTGGTTGACGTATGAGGGAGAGTCAAGCAGCCCAGAGACGAGGGAACAAAACTGTGATTCTGGCCTTTGACCTCCTTATGTTTTACTGTGTTGATCAAAGCCAGTCTGCAGTTTTCCAACATACTGAACATGCACCATGGCTGAGAGGAAACATATGACCTCTGACTGTCCTGATCCAGACACATCCCAGAGGGAGCGGCGAGAGGGGCTTCAGCCTGAGCCTGACAGCGTCACTAATGTTTGCATTTTCTCCACAGGAAATCACTGAGAGTCTCTTCGGTCTGATCAGGAACAGAAAAACACTTTCCTGTTGACAGAGCGGCGTAGAAACCGGGCAGCCGATTTTTACGACTGTGTAATTAAGTACTTTGGTAACAAAACAGGTTTTTACAAACATGAGGCTACATGGGCTACGTGACACATGTTCAGCAGGAGTGCAACACTGTGACTCCTCTGAAGTGTTTGAACACAATTTATGAGCAGAGTAAACACACTAATGTTGGCAGAACATCTTGTGACGTGTTGTATTATGATCCACAGTATATACACAGTTAATTACTGTGGATCCATTTAAACCATAACATTTTTAATTTAATACATTTTATTTGGGAAACACATCATGATATAAAGCCAATTTCCTTTGCTATTTAACAGTTGACTACCAGATTAATAACTAAGGTTAATCTGTTATTAGCTTTACACAGCACAAAGCATTCAAGGTGCTGCTGGGAAGATTTTATTACTTTTAGAAAGAGCTGGCCTGTTTCGCCTAGTTTGACTCTTTATGTTAAGTTAAACTATATATAAAAGGGACAGTTACAGTGACATAGAGAAAATACAGTAATTACAAAGTAATTCTTGTCAAGAAATTGATACTAAAAATGATTTGGTCATATCAGCCACTGTAGATAAGCACAGGTAAAGCACCACAATAAAATAAAACAAAACTGACTACAGTACAAAATCATGTATCTTCAACCAAAACCAGTGCAGAACAGATACAAACCTCAACTTCTTTTTCAGAGAGTGGGGGTGCACTAGAATGAAATCAGAGATTAACTGTTAGTAAGGTGAGTAATGCACATTTTTATACACAGGGTAAGAGGCGGTTATTTTTGAGCAATTAGCACAAAAAGCTACAAGTTTATTCAAGCAGCTGTTGGTTTGTTACCCACCATCCTGGCAAACCCCGGTGAAGTTTGAGTTTTCTCAGCATGACATCTGAAATGTTTGGCATGGCGTCAGACTTCTCTTTGGCCTCCTCACTACTGGCAGAGCTGGAAGAGGATTGAAGACCTGCAGACACATCATATGCACATACGCAAATAAGACATTTGAGACTGGTTTAAAGCAGCTACTGTGGGTCTGTGTCACAGGGTAATGTTAAATACTAAAAAGTCATGTAAGTAAAATAATATCATTAATATCAGTTACTGAGTCGAATTTGCTAACTCCAGTTATAATCATAAACCACTGGTCACAGTAGAATAAATTGTTAAACTGAGGAAGAATTTGTTTTTAAAAGAGGAAAAATGTGTTGGCTCAAGACAAAGTCCTAATTTTTGAGACTCTCAGTGTTTTTCCAGTTCCCCAAAATGCATAAAATCATTTCCACATTTCATGAAGTGGTCCTTGGCTCACATGCTTTAACAACCATGCCATCTGCTGATGCAAAATGAAAACAGCATTTCTTTCACGGTTGTGAGGCTGCCAGTAAATGGGTGGCACAAAGGAAATGAACACAAGAACAGATCATCACTTTCTGACTGGAACAGATTTTCCCTGAGATTCAGGAAGTGCGCACCCTTGACAGCTGTGCTGAAAGCACGTTTTGTCTTACATATACAAGAGGGCAAACAAGGACTTTCACCTTTTTCCTGCTCAACAGTTTCACTCAAGTCTGGCAACTTGGATCCTCCTATGCTTTGGTTACGCATCAGCTTGTGCTCCTATATACACAAACACATATAAGAAATGCAAATACTTTTAATTTATTACATTATATTAAATGTGAATATTAAAAGAAGGAATGATGAGAGTAACATGTCATTTGTTGAACTGGTGCTTTACTTCTCTGAGTTTAGACAGTTTCTGTACAGTCCCTGGCTGGATGGGAAGGTCCTTGTACCCTGAGGACTTAAAGACAGCATCCCTGGGGTTCTCTGAGAACACCTCCTCCTTTGTAGGAGGGAAACTTGGGGCTCCATTTCTAGAATTAAGGTTCCCTACAGCATCCCAGGAAACAGCTCTCATTAGCGGAGGAAAGGCTCCAATCGTCTTGATCTCTGCTGTACAGGGAGCCTGTTGAGTATGGGGCCGGGGGACGGGCTTAGCCACCCCTGTGGCTGGGACCTGGTTGGAGTTTCGGCCGGATCCAGCTCCCTCATCATCTTTATTGACTCCTGGAGGACTCTTAGCTTGAGAAGGGTCACAGTTCTCCTTCTGAACAGCAAAACGAGGCGTTAGAGTCCCAGAGGACACTTTCCTTTTCTCAGCCGGCTTCCATTCCACCAACAGCCTGCCCTAAGGTTAGCAAGAGAATCAATATTATGAACACCATTAGCATTTCATGAATTAACTGAATTTCATATTTGCATTAATGTAAAATGTAGTAAAGCCCTGCACTGTCAGCACCTACAAAATGGTTACAGTTTATACTGAAAGAAGTGGGCATGTCTGTATTTCATGGTAATCATCTGATAGTTGTGGTTTCACTGAAAACCACAATGTTAACAGCATCACAACCAACTGTGAACTGCTGTGAACCACAAATATGTGTCCACATGTTTGTAACTAACTTAATTTTAAAAATTTTGAAATGTTGTTGGTGACAGAAAAAAATCAGGAGCTCAAAATCATTGGAATCCATCCTGTGGGAAACATTAACGTGTGCACCAAATTTCATAGCAATTCAGTGGTTGTTGAAAGAAGTTTTCTAATATTATGAGCTTAATTAGTGGTTATGATTGGTATATTATTGTTGAAAATACTCCTTTCAAACAAAAGGCACTAAGTGAATGTGGTAATCTGACCTCCTGATCACGGGTTGTCACGTCAGGCTGTTCTTGCACTGAGGGAACCTCCAGATGCTACAAACAATAAAACATAGAGATGAAGATCATATCAGAATCATGCAGGACTGATTTTAATTTTAATGTTTCAAGTTTTGTTATACAACATAAAAATTGAACGACTGTTGCCAATACCAGGTGGGTTTTAATTAGCCATAAATGTTTTACCTGACCCG
>OMLM01014112.1:139803-156116 GCA_900302695.1 Helostoma temminkii | reverse complement strand
GAAAGAAACTCACTGTACTGGGAGAACTGGAGGAACTGTCCAGCTCTTCAGGGGAGTCCTCCTCTTCCTCAGGTAGTGTGGGCATGGTTGGGGGCACAGAGGGGCGACAGCGGGTGTGGGGGGAATAAAACGACCTGCCAGCAGCACAGGCGCCGTCACTGGGCTCCTTGGAGTTGTAGTCACTTTGTTCAGGAGGAGAACCCTGCAGTAGGTGTTTCTCCTCTTCCTGGAGCTGCAACACATTAACACATATACATATAAGGCATAAACAGACACATACACATTAGATCAGTAAACTGGATCTCTTATTCTGAGAAACTGAATGACACATGAATGGGGATATTCAGAGAAAGGTATTTTCTGACTAACCGCAGCTAAAAAAAGATATAGTGGAACAGTCATACCATAAACTAATCCTAAAATAACTTCTCCACTGTCTTGCAACAACAGTATTAGGAAATTTGACACAGACTGAAGCTGTAACTCGTTCATCAGACACAAAATACTGCATTTACAGAGTACAAGGGTACATTGATGTTTCAACATTCATGTAAGACAGACTTTTCAGCATCCTTGCTCTAAAGTGACTGAACTGAGCACTTCAGAGTGCGAGGTGTGTGATGCAGTATACACAGTTTCTGTCTTCTCTTCTTTTTTTTGCAAAATCCTACTGTTGGTTTTACAAACCATTAGATAGGGCACCAAATAAAATCACAAATCATTACAAAATCTTGTAAATAGTTTCTCTACTGTGCAATGCGGACACTATTAAATTAAATTAAATTAAATTAAAATCAAAACCACTACCGTTTGCTATTAATCATAGTGAAACAACTGACATCAACTTCCCATGAACAAGCACATTGTATTTTTTTTTAAAGCTGAGTCATTCAGCTGTAATGTGCACATTGTATAATGTACTGTATGCTAACAATAAAACTATGAATACTGGATAATATGTAGTCTGGGTATTCACAAATGAGAGTGTGGAAGCAGTGATGCAAAACTGCACAGTGAGCATAATTAGTCCAATCTGCATCCTGAGAAAATATTTTTTCACCAGCAATGTTTCAACACCAAACTCAATCTCAATATTTACTTGTTTTATTTCAGGTGATCTGTTTGATTGAGAGAGGCTGTGGCTTACATTAAAGCAACATTAAGGTATGCCTTATGCTGTGTGGTGCACAGTTGTTAGGCAGCTTTTTTGCTGCAGGCAACTTTAGTCAAGACAAGGGCTTAGATGACTGAATGATGACTTGGCTCCCATGTTCATCTGATTTAAACTCAGTTAAAAAGTTCAAGTGTGAAGTTTACAGTCCAGCAAAGCAACATAAATGTCTGATCATCATCTGGGAATGAAACTGAGGGAAAAGTTTTTGAACAGACAAGTCAACTTGTTGTCAAATGTAAACAGGAAACGTGTAATTTGTTCATTGTTAAGAAGTGGTTATGTTAAAGTATGTTTATTATTTGTTCAAATGTTTCTTGTTAGTTTATAAAATGATTTTGGAAAAATAAACTAATCCAGTTGCCTAATAATCTGTTATACTTCCTTCTTGAACTGAAAATTTAACTACTTGTTGGTATAACTTTATCGCTTTAGCAACAATAATATTGCATCTCTTTAACAAAAGTGTGGACCCTATTATGGCTAACTGGTCAATAATAGGCTTTTTAACATCTGTTAATCCAGTTGATTCAGTTGTGCTCTTCAGCTCACATAGTGGTTTTCATCAGACAAACTGGTCAAACTGGAATGGGTCGTAAAAACTTAGAGCAACTTTCTCTCACAGGCTGAACGAGGCAACAAGCTCCTGAGGGACTATAAAACAAACAGATGGTCTTGTAGATAAAGGAACACAGATATGAGCACATGCTTTGTGGAACAAACATGGATAATAACTGAGCTATGACTAAATGTTTGTAACTTAATGCTAGGCAGACCACAAACAAAAATGACCACGTATTCAGCTACAGTATGAGAAACAACTAGCAAATAAAACTGAAAAGGTTTGGTAATGTTGCTGGAGCATCAGCTATTATATTCACATTTGTCTTAAATCATAAACAAATCATCTGCAACTATATTCTGCGTATACAGCTGGAGTGCTGGTACTAGTTCACCTATGATTATTTATGTGAGAACATAAACACACGATAGATTAACCTTTACACATGCGAGGAGAATATGTTTGCTTTGGTTTGTTTAAAACACAAAAAAACTTGTTACAGACATATTTTCTCAATTCTAAAACTGACAGATTGACTTTCAGCTACGTGTCGTTAATACTGCTACCTGCCTCTCAAAGAAAAACATAACTTAATTTTCTTAAATGTAATGTGTCAAACCAGTTTGAACACACAGCTATTTTTAGTACCCAATTTATGCAAATCTAAACGCAGAGTAGATTTAACCCTTTGAAGCAGCACAGTGCACTCAGTGTGACCCCAGTTGTTTGGTCTGACCGGAAAGATATACATATGCATGAGCGGCACAGGTGCATTTTTACTGCTTGTAGTCACATTTACCAGATGGTAAATAAGACAAGTAGAAGGTGTGATGAATTATTGGTTATTTCAGAGGCATGGCATGCACTTAACGCAGGACGTATCCTTCTTTCAGGGCCAGAACATGCAGAGTGCTGTTCAGTATCACCCAAAACATGACAAGTTCTTGGGAACATATAGGGACAGAAAAGCTGTGAGTCACTGGGGAGGAAATGGATTGTTTAACTGTCTCAAAGAGAGCTGCGAGGATGTTTCCTGACAACAGGAGCACATTCACTTCTCCATTTAGTGCTTTAAATAGCAGATTTACCATACCACTACTGTTGAGGAGAGTGATTATTGCTTTTGTTACACAGCGATTAACTTTAAGGTTTTAGTACAAGTATAAATATGAGAGTGAGTCACTGGTTTGTCCCTGGAGTTCAGGTCAGCTTTATTAACAAACACCTGCAGCTTGTTACTGACTCAACATATGAGATTGAATTTTTCATAGTCACTTGTTTAATTATTTAATATTCTATTTTTTTCCACAGTGGTAATAGTTGTTGTACTGTAAAATATTATCTAGAAAATTACCCTGTCTGTTTTAGTCCAAAACAAAACAAACAAAATCCACAAATGGAACCATTTTTACAGTAGATGTTTACGAACGGAAGAACCTAAAAGAAATCTTTTACATAGACTGAACGAAAGACACCAGCGTGCACTGCAGGAGATTTCCTCAGCAGACTGAGAGACTGAGATAAGTACTGCCGAGTAATTCAATCATTTATTGATTATTTCCTGTGGTGGAACAGGACAGAACATGCTGAGGACAGACAGCCACCCTCAAGCACAATCTTTCTGGGCATGAAAATACTGTCCTTATATCCTACACTCATGCTTATAAGAAATGTATCTGTCCAACAGAAGCATCAGATTTAACTCATCATGTGCAGCCAGGCCCCACTGTCCTCACAGCGAGACAGTGGGACCGGCACCCTCCTCCCCTCCTTTGTTACATAATCCCATTCCCTCTTGCCAGATTTGTTTAAAATTTGGTTGTGTGAAGAGAACAGAGTGCCTGGGACAACAGAGGAAGTGGTTGCTACAAAGCCACAACTTGATGTAACAGGGCAGAGAAAGTGTGAGAAAGAAATGGATGGACAGAGAAATGTTCAGTCAGGCAAAGGACAAGATAAATCCACTGATGCATGATCACACACCAAGAAGATGACACAAAGTTTTGCTTCCAGACAAGCACTAGATAATGTAAACTCACCCCTGCAGCTACAAGTCAGACCGACAACGGTCATAAAGTCCATAAACAGGCTGATAGAGCTGCACTTGCATCTCCTCAGTCTGCATGTGTCCACCTACAATCATCACACAGTAAACCCACCAGCTCCACGCAGCCGTTCACCCAAACCTGTCCACAGAGGGCACATTACCTGAGGCCACCGCTGTAGTGCTGTAGAGAAACACACACACTCTTCGTCTGATCCCACAGTCTGAATGTCACTCTCAGTCTTTTCTTCAGTAAACCGCTCTATCCTCAGAGCTTCTCCTTGCTTCTCCCGTCCCCTCTGTTCCCTGTCTTTTTTCAGCAGCAGCCTCTCTTTCACTCCTGGGAGCTTTGACCATTTAAGGAGAAGGACTCTGTATGCCTCTTTGGGCTGCTGTGGCGAGAGAGAAAGAGTGTGTGTGTGCGTGTGTGTATTCCCACTGATAATCCCCCTACTCAAAACCTGAGTAAAATATGTAAAAAAAATATTATTATACTGCGGGGTTTGTTTTGTTTTTGTTATCATAATGTGGGAGTAGTAGGAGTTTTTTGAGCATTGTTGCATTTAAAAGATAGGTAGATAGACTGTGTCCGTCCGGTCTGTGTTTACTCTGCAGCCCAAGAGGAATCCATGCAGCCACTTCCGAGCTCCTGAAGAACATTTTTGTTTGGTGGACTGTGTTGTCAAACCCTGTACCATTTGTGTTGCTTTTTAGTGGTGAGAAACTTGACTTATTAGTTCTACGATCATTCTGAATTTGTGGAATCAAAAAGAGAACAGCAGCCACAACAGTTTGCAGGAACGCAGCTGACATTCACAGTGAATTACAGAATCACAGTTTGAATTTACATAAGTTGGTGCCAAAGTGTGAAGGAAGTTGATTATTAAATGAGAAATATGTGCAAAAGTCAGATGTTGTTGTTTAATTCGTGTCAGTGTGTTCTTTAAAGATATATATAGATAGTTTAGGCACTGTTCAGATTCAGCACAACAATATAAAAATTCATATAAAATTACATGAAAGTAATGATCAAAATATGTGTAAAGGAACACATAGCACAGATACCAAGCATTTAAAAGGTTCATTGTAGTCCAAATTCAAAAAAACTGGACAGAGTTGAAACTTATGCAAGTTACCAGGAAGTGGTTCGAGTGAACGGATCACAATCTGTTTTAGTAGTTGTTTACACTCCTAAACCTAGCGCTGTCGACTTGTGATCCAAACAGCCAAGAAACATTTTAAAACAAGGTCTGAAAAAAAAAGTTATCTCAACCACTGCAATGCCCTAAGAAAAGGGTATCTAAACTTCTCCAAATTATCTAAGCATGTCTAATTTTTGTTCAGCCAAAAATAGCATGTTTCACACTACTGCTCATGACTCTGCACTGGCTTCCAGCAGCTGCCCTCATCAGGTTCAAAACTCTGACGCAACAAAGCTAAAAAACTTAATCTAGGACTACAATCCCTCTCACCAACTGCACTCTGCCATTAAAGGCTGTCTGGTGATGCTTACAGCACATAGCAAACAATCCCAAGCAAAGGTCTTCAGTGCAGTGGTTCCACTCCCAGTGTTCAAACAACTTCCTATCAACTCAGAAAATCATTTATTCTCACAGCACTTTGCTTTGAATGTTTTTTGTGTTGTGCTTGTATCTCACCTCTAAAGTGTAGTGGAACCACAGTAAAAAGTAAGACAAAACTAAAGTTCAAGTACAACAAAGTACTTGAGTTAATGTAGTAACTTTCTCCACAGCTACCCATAGTACAACGATCAATTTGCATTGTAAGCTTGAGAGAAAGTATCCTCTCCAAAAATAGCATATGCCATAAGTTTGTTAAAAAAAAACAACAACAACATAAAACATACACAAACATTTTTGTTTAACATGCAGTTCTGGCTCTAAATGCAGAAATAATAATGCATTTCTCAGTAATAAAGCAGAAAGCCTCACCTTGCTGCAGCTGCCTCGTCCTGTGCCACCTGTTGGAGACAGAGCACAGACAGTGAAAACAGTTGATTTGCATTTAACAGGAAACCATATGCAATGCAAATGTCACAAGACAGTTAACAAAAGAAGAGAGAGAGTGACAGAAACAGAAAGAAAAACAAAAAACAAACAAACAAAACACAAATAGGGAAGAAATAAATTGAATTGTCTGTCCTGTGAGGCTGATGCTGGCAAGGTGATATAAATCTGAATGGCAGAACTAGTCCAACTCTTGTTTCAGGAAGTGTCTCACTCCCCCTCCACCTCTATATCTAGGGGCAACAATAACCTGGCAACCATCTTGAGCACATGAGCTGTGGATCCACTGGTTGAAAGCTCTTGGCCCAAGTTAAGCCTGTTGTGTTGTCTGCTTTGAGGTGTTCTCAGGAAAAGGTTGGTAATATTGTCTCTCAGACATCTGTGTAACTTTAAAGAAGGAATGTCTGCTAGTCAGGCATATGGGAGGAAACAGATACAAAAAACACATAACTGCATATTTTACTCCATAAATCAGAAAACTACAAAAAGCAAAGGTGCTTAGACGGAGGTGATGACACATATTAGATGCCTTCTGGCTGGCAGGAGTGCTCACTTCCACACTTTCACCCTAATTTATCCAAATTTTCACTTAACACCCCCTGTTTGTCCTCTACAGTTAATGCTTTTTATTATCCTGGAAACCTTCACTCTGATCCAAATCAATTCACACTCCAGTTGCAAAGGTTTTGGCATTTCCCCCTTTCTCTCATTTATAGACTCTCCATCAAAGAGCACACAGTTTACAACTGCCACGCACGCACACACACACAACTGGAGACCCACTGCTTCTCTAAATTATTTACATTCAGGCTCCAATGGATAGTTATTCATCACACTACCTGACTGAGTCTCATTTTAAACAGCAACATAAAACGAAGAATAGGCTTTGTGATGTTACGGGAATATGCTTTAAGTTGATTTAATATCTCATATTAATGTTCATCAGTGTAAGGTAGATCAAAAAGAATAATGGAGACAGGGTACTCCACAATGTGGCACTGAAAATATAAAAGCACCAGCGTGTGTCATTTAGGAATATGTCTTATTGTTACAAATGCAATTTCCTTTACAGATAAAATGTATTTTTTATAACAGCAACTATTGGATGGATAACTGTGGTATTTTATATTTCCCTCAAAATAACTCCTAAATCCCTCTATTGCCACCATAAGTTTAAAAGACAGCCGTGTTTTATTGAAACATTAACTAATTTGCATCATCTGCCACAAATATATTATGTTCCATGTTGTTTACCCTATAGAGATGTAAACACTATATGAAAGTTTCTGGCTTTTTATTTGCTTCTGTGTTGTGTGGCCTACTGCAAATGTGACACTCCCACTGAAATTAATTATTATTATTCTCTCCCCCACATTATTACATAAAAAGGAAGTACCGTATATAAACATTCACTCCTAAGGCTTTTAATAAGAAGTCTTCCTCACATTAACAATGACTGGATTGTATTATACGCAGGTTACGGTACAGCAGCTGTTGCTGCTGCATCAAGTTGGCAGGCCACTTATTAGGTTTTATGACAGCAGTGTCTCACATAAAATATTTATTGTTCATTTCTGAGCAGGTTCATTTGGTAAGCAAAAACAAGCCTGCATGACCATGGCTCTGGACAACATCAACTTTAGACAGAAAGCTTGGCAGTAAAATAAACCAGTAGACATGGAGGCAAATGTGTGAAGTATGTCTGATCATTTAACCAAACTCCCATCATCACAGATAAACAATGGAAGCGGGGTGTATTTGCATTGACATTTTCTGTAAGACTGGAGGAAAAGTGAGTTGCATGATCAGTATTATAAATAATGATGAAATGGCAAAATTAATAGAGCACATACAGCAGCATTAAAGCACTATGAGCACATTAAGATCTCTGGAAAAAGACTATTTAATTTTCATTTTTCGGTTTTTATAAATAAAACTAAATCTGTGCAGTTTCTTACTTGTACAAAAGCCACATCTGATCTGAGAAAGATTTAGCATTTAGAGAAATCAGTGTCTTTAATTTCTTGTTAAGAAGTAAGACATAAGGCTAGCTGTTTTCCAGTCTGTATGCTAAGCTGCTGGTGGCTGCTGACTGTAGCTTCATATTTAATATATAGATGCTTCATGAGGGTAAAAAAGTGAAAAAGAGTTTCAAGAAATGTTGAACTGAATGGTAGTGGTAATAAATGTGCTGCAAGCTTCTGAAGAAAGTATATTCTTCTATTAACATTTCAGTGCTTTTGCTTTCATTAAATCGCTGCTGTAATGCACCTAAAAGCCTGCACTGAGCACTTTGTAAGCTACATTTCTTGCAAAGTACAGGTTCGACATCTTCATATAAACTTTCTCAAAGCCCTTCAGAACAAATCAAACATAAATGTAAAATGGGTTGAACCACAGATCTTGAGGACATGGAGCAGTAGCTCACATAAACAATGATATACCCTTATACTCTGTCATCATATAAACACATTTATGCAATTGTATGTTAAGTTTTATAGAATAAAAAGGATGCAGCAAAAAATAGTTAACCTTCCCTGTGTTTACATAAAAAATAATTCAGACGTCCTCCAATGTTCCTCATGGCCCACTTTGATAGATAACACACACTCCTAAAAGCTTATTCTCTCTTCCTCCTCACTGTACTAGCTGTTGTGTGCAATGTAAATATCTGCAAAGTCTATTTTCAGACATCCCCAGGGGTTACCGTTCAAAAAGGAAGTAGCTTTAATTTATGCGTTTCTCACAGTGTACCCCACAAGCATGACATTACATGAATTGCCACCAGCATACCATCCATGGGTAGTTGTGTAAGCTCACTGACGTCTGGGATTACAGGAGACAGAGGAAGACTTTCTGTTGTGTCTCCGTCTTCAGGCTGCACACTGGAATCAGGTTCAGGATCAGCAAACAGACTGGGACCTGGAGGCTTCAGAGAAATACGGAAAGAGGAAACAGATGATTTACTGCCCATGAGAAACAAAAGCAAAAAAAATGTTCTGGAAAGAAGAATTATCCACACTCAGTGGTTTGCAGACCAGAGCTCCACAACCTGCAATTTTTTATTTGGATTCCCATCAGATTCTTGCTAGATTTCCTGGGGATCCCATAAAAACATTTAGAATAATCTTTAATCACACTGTCCATGAAGAAACTATTTAAAAAGGTGAAATGAATACAGAAGTCACCGGTTGACTGTAGTGATATGGACCCATGAAGAGGAGTTGCTAGGTAAAAATGTAATAATGTGGTCTTTCAAATGATTTTCTGCAAATATCTTAAAGGGTTTATGTTTCACAAAATGATTATTAATCATTTCATTATTTTAAAAATGATTTGTCATTAAATGCTAAAGTGTCTGCACATACTCATTTTGTCTCCCCGGTTCACTCCAGGCACTCCGGCTTCCTCCCACAGTCCACAGACATGCAGTCAGGTTAACTGGGGACTCTAAATTGTGTGAGTGAGAGTGTGAATGGTTGTTTGTCTATACGTGGCCCTGTGATGGACTGGTGACCCATCCAGGGTGTACCCCGCTTCTCGCCCGTATGACAGCTGGAATAGGCTCCAGCACACCCCTGACCCCTACAGGGACTAAGCGGTTCAGAAAATGGATGGATGTTTCAACCTCAACTGAAAATCAGCAAGATTTATTTTGGCAGATTTTATTCCCAAAGGAGGAACACGACTAAATAAATCTTAAATAAAATGCTAGTTCCCTGGTGTTTTAAAATACAAACTAAACTATTTTAGACAACCATGATATTTGATTTATGTTTTTGTAATTTGCTGCTGTATTTTCAGACATAATCAAGCATGTATTTTTGGCTGCATAATAGAGGATCCTACTGAGGTCACCTTAACGATTATGACCTTTCAAATACAAGACCATTAAAAAATTCCTCTAAAGCAAACACAGACATCAAACACAGACACACCTGAGCTTTTCCCGTGATCCCGGTCTCAGGGACGTTCAGCTGCTCGTCAGTGTGGGCTGTCCGGCACAGAACCTCCTCCACCTTCTCGGTGATGCTCTCCATCCTCGCTCTCACCTGGCTCACCCTCTGCTCGCTCTCCCTCACCAGCTCGGCGGCCTCCAGGGCATTGTTGATCATTGCTTCCATCCTTCTGAGGGTCTTCAGGAGTTGGGTTTGTTCCTGCTCTGAGGCCGCTTCACCTGAAATCTCAGTGGCCACTGCTGCATCCCTCTGATCTTTGACCACCTTCTCCACAGCTCTGTCTGCTTCTTCTCTCTCAGTGTTGACCCCTTTGTCAATATGAAGAACTTTGCTGTTGCTTTGTTGCTCAGTGAGACGGTCCTGTGCAGATTTTAGAGAGGCTGTCAGGTGGATGACCTGCTCCCTCATATCAGTGATCGTCTGCTCTGTTTGTTGGAGCTTTTCTTGTGTTTCACAAGGCGCCTGTGTCCTCCGGGCCTGTTTTGTCCAAGTATTAGCCCTCTCTACACCAAGGGCTTTCCACCAGTTCACCACGGCCACCTTCTTGGCCTCCTGGATCTCAGTCTGGCTTTGCTTTTGCTCCTTCTCACAGTCTCTCCTCTGCTCCTCCACCTTCTCCCCTTTCTCCTCCCACACACACTTGTGCAGCTCCAGATCCTGCAGCCTAAAACCACCAACACAGCTTTATAAACATCTCCTTCGCACATTGTTATGTCTGCAGTTACCAAGGGGTACTAAAACTGCACTTATCCCAGATAGTTGTACTCAAAGAAGATAGTAACTCCTGTGGGTAATGGAGATGCCCATAAATACCGTGAAAACCAGACACCACTTTTATTAGCCAGAGGAAACTTCAGAACAGAGGCTAACATTAGCTCAACCTCCTCTGTTGCCATAACAGTAGAAAGACATTTAAAAAACTCACATACACATTGACAAGCTGCTGCTTGATGCTTGTCTGTTGCTGCAGGAGATGAGGAAAATGTCTCTCCTCTGTTTCCACAGGAGCAGAATCCTGTGTGTGAAAGGAATAAGACAAGTTCACATCCATGTTAATACATTCAATAACTATCTGTATCTGTCGAGTGTCAGCTGTCTCCTCACCTTGTCAGGATATTTAGTGTGGACAAGATGAAAGAACTCTGAACTCTTGATCCTGTGAATGACGTTCTGAATATCATCGCTGTGTGTGTGGTGAGATGGGAGGCTTTTGTCATCTTGAGCTCTCTGATGCTGGTGCACACAAAGAAGCAATAAAACAACAACAACAACAACAAACAAACAAAGGATAAAGCATTTCTTACTTCCATATCCTGCATCTCACTCTGCAGAGAGTGGTGGTTTGGAGGATCTCGACTGTAGAGACTCTCAGGACTGATACAGTGTCTGTCATACCTGCCAAACACCAGCAGAGGAAATAAAGGTTTGCTTACATTTATATAATATATTATTATATTATAAGTTTATAAGTTATAATGTTACTCCAGTCATTAGCATTTTTTTAATAAATTAAAATGTGTCTTTTAAATAACTGCATGATGATATTTCAGCCTCTGCTGCTTATGATTTTGTGCGTCCCACAGCATTATAGATGTTCAATACTGAATTTCTGAAGAAGCACTTCAGTAGACAAATTTCTCAAGAAAGACTTTTGAATACAGTACAGTTGTTTTTGTGACTGGTTGAAATCTTTACACATTTAGATTTAGAAATGTAGATTCATTTACATTCATTCATTGTGCAGACACTTTTATCTAACGATCAAGGAGCCTTTTGACAGTAATTGCAGCAGCTATTGCAATTTTTAAAAAAATACCTCAAAAGAATGTGGTGTGAATGGTCCTGTAACCTCTTTAGCTCTGACTGCAGACCCTGCAAAACCAGCACAGAGTTAATATGATGAACATCAAATGTACATTCATAATCAAATAGATTACATTTAATTCAATATAAACACTTCAAATCATCAGCTTTCTTGTTACATATTCTGAGATTATGATGCAGACTGTAACCCCTGATATGAGTGTTGTCTTACTGTTTTCCTTTCATAATTTAACACAATAAAATGTGAATATAATGAATATATATGATAATACTTTTATAATCCCCAAAGGGGAAAAATCACTTGTTAGAGTGACACAGTTACAAACAAGGAGAACAGTAAATGGATTCACGTGACCTTATGTCAAATTAAAAGCCATCAATGATCTGTTTAAACGTAAAGTTAATCAGTACTGTAGTTCCTTCACTGACTGTGTCAGACATACCTCAATCATACTGTGACTCTCCATGTGAAAGCTCTTCATCTTATCCAGAAGAATGTCTTTCTACACAAGAATATAAGTCTAATTAAATATAATAAAAAAATGAGAACATACAAATTTCCTAACGACCACGAAGGACCAACCTTTGTGATTTCTCTGTCTCTCAGCATCAACATAAGCGCAGTTTCCTTGAGTTCAGCCTGTGAGTGTTTAGAAGTTTAACTCAAATCAAGCTCACAATGTAGAAACAAACAGAAAAGTATGATTTAGTTTTATTGATCTGCCCCTACCCTCATCTCAGTGTTAACCGTCCTGAGTTTGTTGATGTTATCTTCAGAACACGTCCTTTCAAAGGTTAGTTTTTCACTCTGTGCGGACACATGGGAAGTTATTTCACTTGAAGAGAACATCAACAGTATTTTTTTAAAATGAAAGTGCGCTTCGTCACATCAGAAAATATTCAGACACCTTCACTTTTTGCACATTTTACTGTGTTGTAAATTTATTTTAAATAGGGAAACATGCCTTCTTGCCCTTTAATCTACATACAATATGACAGAATAGTTAAATATTGTTTTAATTTCATCCCTGGTGACGCGGTGCTTGGAGATTTACCCAAAGAGTTTAATTTTGTCTCATCAGATCACGGAATCTTTGTCCTCATGCTCTCAGAGCCCTTTTGACCAACTCCAAAGTTTTAGCAACCATCTATCCGCTCTACAACAGCGACCTGATTGATAGAGTGTTACTGAGATGCTGAGATTCTTCCATTTCAGTTATTGAAGCCCCTGTTCTGCTGTTGTACACTTGTTCTGATCTGCACATTACCACAGAATGTTAGTGTGCAAGTTTTCATGGTTCTTGAGTTTTCTTTGGCTTTCATCCAGATGATGAAATGTGGGGCCTTGTATCCACAAATCTGTCCCTTTCTAAACTTTGTCCAGTCACTTAAGTTGGCCACAGACGGACTCCAGTCAAACTGCAAATTGTCTGGATACTGGCGTTAATTAGAAATTTCTGTTTTTGATTTAATTGTTTCACATTTTCAGTTTCTCATTGTGGCTGGTTGTGTGTAGATGATAAGAAAGAAATGCCAAAAAGTGAAAGTGTCTGAATACCATCTGAAAGACTGTACATTACCTTGTCTTCAAGTCTCCTAATGTGAACTTTCAAAGTTTCAACTTCATTACTCTGGACACCAAAATAAGGATAACATGTTAAGATTTCCATAAAACACATCAAACTTAGAAGGAATAGCTTCACTGGGAGACCATTTAGTGTTTGACGTACCAGTTTGGAGCATCTGGTCTGGGAGCGACTGGCTTTCTCCTGGGCCTCTTTAAACACTCGACGCATCTCCTCCAGTTCTTCTGTGAGGGATCTGGTTCTCATTGCTGACTGCTGAGTGCTACAATAAATTGTAAATATTTCATACTTTATTAATTCCCCTGGTGAAATAATTGTGGACAGACTGCAGCATTTAAGACACAAAGGGTTCGGGATTCAGTGTCTCGCAGGACACTTCGACACATGGCCAGGAATGAGAGGAGCCCAGAGTTGAAGCTCCAGCACCAGGGTTTGTAGACTAAGACTAAGGGACAGTCACACACTGAAAAGAAAAAGTATCACAGCTTCTTCACAGAACAAATATTTTATCATCTGTATTTAAATATTAACTCAAAGAAAAAAAATGTTAAAACTTTATCATTATCAAATTGTGGAAGGATGCATGATTAGTGGATGAAAATAGTGACAGATAAATAGATAAGCCAAATAACATAAACTCATAAAAGATATATTATCTTTACATTATCCACGCTGTCTGGAAAATATGGTCAATTAACTTCAAGCCCAGAACAACAAGAGATACATGTTATGCAAAGCAAATTCAAGGACTGAAAATGGCTAAAGACAGTTGTAAAAACTACAGAAAACAACTATAAAGAGACTAAGTGACTACAAAATTATGAAAAATAACAATAAAGATATAAAACAGAGAAAGACAAAACTTCATGACTTCTAAAGAACTCAAAATGACCCCAAAAATGTGAGAATTTTAACAGAAAGAGTCACAAGAACTAATTCAAACACTCACATCAACCAAATATAGAAACAAAACATAATAAGAATTTTCATTTAATAAGCCCTGAACACACCTTTTGCCTCTTTAAATCCAAGTCACTAACTCTAATTGCTTTCTTAAGTGCAGCAGACAGGTGTGAGTGTGCATGTGTTAATCCTTCACCTGGCCAGCTTTGCTTGCAGCTCGGTGATCTCCAGAGTGAGCTGCAGGTTTACATCCTCGCACTGAGTCACAGTCCTCAGCAGGTGGCTGTTTTGCTCACTCAGCGTGCGATGAGCATGCTTCAGTTCAGCCACTGTGGCTAACAGGTCTTTTCCATCACTGACACCAAACAAACAGCTGGTGAAGTATGACAACAAACTGATAAGAGGTAAACACATGCAGTGACTAAAGGAGAAAAAACTAACCAGGAGCACTTGTGGTTTTCTGAGGCTGATGAGGTCGCTTTGCTTTGAGAACATGAGAAATCCAAACCTGGAAGGAAATTTTGATTTGAGTGATTTTTATTCCCTGATTAAGTCTGAACAAAACAGTGACAACCTACCATTTACAGGAACGTTAGAAGGGTCTGGCCAGGATACAAGACAGCCATCCACGTCAGTACTAAAACACAGGAAGAGTCAGAGAGTTACTGTAGTTCTGCACTATAGTTCACAGCTCAGGAAACTAGATGGATAAAGTTGTGTTCCCTTGTTTGAGTTTTGGGAAAAAAAACACACTTCTGAGAAAAGCAGTGAAGGGAGAAATACTGCACTTTAGTTAAGTAAAAGTATAAGTAACATTGCAAAGTAGTACTTCATCCATCAGCTATTCCCTGTTATTCATTAGAAAATACTGAGGAAAAGTCCTTGAATAAAAAAGCTAAATATACATACGGTATATAATATTGCCAAAAAAATCAAATATCTAAATCTAAAGAGTTTTTGCAAATTTTGCTCCATATGGTTCACAACTACTTCACTGCAGAAACAACTGTAAACGCATAACAGACAAAAAAGAAGGCTGATGAACCTGCAGGGTAGGGTTCACAGGCTGAATTAGCATTAGCATTAGCATTCCCTTTAACAGCATCATGGGCTTCAAGCAGTACAATGAGCAGTACAACATTTTCTAGGCAACATCAACAGCAAGACAAGTGAGGGACAAACAACTGACCAGTACAGAGAACAAAGAACCTTATAAGCTGCAGGTGAGTGAGAGGAAGAACAGGGACGGGCCAGGTAGTGACAGTTCATTTAGGTAGAACTGGAGAGAAAATAGAACAAAGAGAAGAACTGGGAGGGTCACCGTGACTGGGCAGGTGAAAACTAGAAGCAGGGTACGTGACAGAATTAAACTGTGACATGTAAGTGACATATGTGACAAAAGGTAGACATACACCCAGACATTCAGCTGAAAAGATGAAGAGCTGGCATATCATAACGTATAATTCATTATGATATTTACAGAGAGACGACGCTGACAATGCTTTGTGGTCATGTCATGTAGATTAGTCACTAAATGAATTAGTTCAAAAATAATAAATGTCCTGAAGGCAATGTTTTAAATAAAATTTAAAGGTCCTGATTATGATGCATAAACATGTCCACTAAACACTAAATGACCCAGAACTGTGACTCTCACATGTCCTGGCTGCACTGGGCGATCCACTCTCTCATGGTCGTGTGGAAAGTGTCTCTGCTCACATGCGGGTCCTGACAGTCAGGGTCGAGCATCCAGCGGAGGGCAACGAGTCTGTCCTGCTCCGGACTCTGAGTTGTCATGGTCTGCAGGTATTGCATAATAGTGGAGGCCAGCACAGCTCCTGTAGAAGCAGCAATAAATGATTAGAAACATTTCATTTATTTTATTTGTTGAACAAGGTACTCATGTACAAGCCTCTGCACCTGAGCTGGAGGCATGACACGCATCATACATAATATCAAGGAGTTCATGTTCGGAGAATCCACTTGTATCTTTATTATCCTCGAGCACGTCGCTGGACCCACAGCTAGGTGATTCCCACACTTCACATACATTCACACAGAAGAAAGATACATGGAAACAAGTTATATACAGCATATATTTGTTTAATGCTTTGATGAAAGATAACTGCAACTCTTACCGCTGTTGTTGTCCGACATTGTCTTTGTCTTTGTCCTATCTTTCAGGGAAGTAGAAATCTTACAACTGTGTTAATAATTTTTTAAGTATAAAATGTTTT
>OMLM01014112.1:124544-139783 GCA_900302695.1 Helostoma temminkii | reverse complement strand
TAAACTAAACTCTGTCATTTGTAAATTCTGCACTACCAAAACATTTTATTTGTTAAATATTTCATCAATATTTTGCACAATGATATTATAAATGACCTGTTTACCTAGACAGCCCCGAGCCGTTCTTCTGAGAACAAAAACAAAATAGTCAAATATAAATTTGCAGCTTCATTTCCATTATTGCTTTTCTTGTCTTCCTCTGATTTACTGTGATTTTAGCATAAGAAGTCTACAGGTTTTCAAGGCTTCACATCAAAACCAGCTGACACCCCCCAGCCCCAGTCTCCCACCCTTCCCCCTACATCATCCCACTGCTGCCCTGCACAGGTCTGTGCCAATGTTAATGCATTTTAATTAAAATGCACTCGTTTAACACACCAGATGGACAATCTGTCAGGCATTTGTTTGATTTCAGGAAATTCTGTGTGGCCAGATAAATCCTTCATTTAAAGTTTTTTGCTTTTATTATTGTGTACTGGAGGTATGAATTAAGTCCATTTACTCAAATACTTTAGGTACTTTATACTATAAAAATATAGTGCTGCTTACACATTACTGTATCATTGATATTGAACAACTGCTAAAATACTTCTTAGTATAACGAATGCAGGTCATTTCTCTGTATTGAGTTATTTTACTTTTAAAATATTTAGTACCCTTTGTTGATTATAGAACATACTGCTGTGGAGGAAAACAATTAAGTACATTTACTTTAACAAGTAAATTTCCATTTTACTCAGTGGATTTTTGTAATAACTATAGTTACAAGTTGCTTTTTATAATCTGACAAGTAATAAAAAATACAGTATTATACTTTCAATATAAGAAGTGTTTGATCCCCAGTATTAAAAGTAATTCTGATTATGAGTAACATCAAGATTGCTGTTAAATTAGTCATTCTGGAAAAAGTGTACTTTTACTTTTGGTACTTTAATTAAACGTATCTTTACTTGAGTAATATTCTGAATGCAAGACCTTTACTTGTTGTAGAGTATTTCTGGACTGTGGTAATACTTCTTAAGTAATGACATAAATATTTCTTCTACTGCTGCTTTACTTAATATTTTGCAAGCATTACTTGTAATGGAGTATTTCTGCTGGGTGGTATTAGTGCTGTTACTTACATAAATGGTCTGAGTACTGAGTACTGGCCTGAGTACTCCAACACTACTGTGTTTAACCGTGTTTCTATCAGAGACACATCCAGGAGGAACTGAATGGGAGGAACCCAGATTAGCAGGACAATTGATCTGCCCGGACATAATTTGTGTTGCACCGACCGTCTGTTTGTTTCCTGTCGGAAGCATGAAGTAGCTGCCAACAGACAACGGACTGGAGATTTTTTTATTTTTGTAAAAAAAAACATCTAACTTCACGTGTATATAATCTCAGTCAGGATGTCTCGGGGCTCTATCGAGATCCCTTTACGGGACACAGATGAGGTAAAACTGTTGAAATGTGTAGACTTTATGTTTCTGTGGATGTTGACAACCTGAACCTCGCTGTCCCATTAGTTAGCCGTTTTGTTAGCTGAAGCTAACATCGGCTAATGCGAATAATGCGAGATTTGCTAGATATTTTCAAGTTGAACCGAAACTCACACACTAATAATGTTTGGAGAACAAAATGTAGAAGCACCATGAACTAAAATAGCGTTAACTTTCGGTAGAAATATGATTTCTAATGAAGTTAGCAGGTCGGTTATTGCGTTGTTTTCATTACTGTCCTAAGTGAATCAGCCCATCCAACACACATGTACATGTTTAATTAAAAGCATCTTATTTTTAGTTAAAGCACTAACTATATTTTGCATATGTTCTGATTTATTTTAACTTAAAAGGCACCAGAATATTGAAATGTAAGAATGTTTAATAGGAGTTGATGTGTCTATCACAGTAATTTATACACAGATGTTTTAGGCTTAGTCCTTTTTAAATTAACTTTAAAGCTGAATTTAGTATTTGCAATCTCTTCGTGTCTTTCTAAACTGACTCCACGATTTTTAGATCTGGCCTCTGTGGGGCCAAATCATTTGTTTGTGTTTAGATATCATTCAGTATCTTACAAACAAGGTACTTCCAATAATTCCATAATACAGTCATTGCCATCCTCAATATCCAATTATATCCAGATAATAGAGTTTATTAAAGGCACAACTACTGCAGTTTAATTCTGCTTGGTGACAAATCAATACTGTCTCACAGTATGCACTGTTACTTTGCCTAACCCACATTCATAATACTCTTACTTGAAACGCAGAGCTTCGTCAGACGTTGTTACTTAAAGCGTTATAAACTGCATCTTGCAGGTTATCGAGCTCGACTTTGACCAGCTGCCAGAAGGAGATGAGGTGATCAGTATCCTGAAGCAGGAACACACACAGCTACACATATGGATCGCTTTGGCGGTGAGTCGGTGGAGCTGCTGTTCACTGTTATGTTTATTATCATAATGAGGAATATTTACTTAATGAAATGTTGAACATGTCATGATCATAAACCCAATTCATACAGCACTGTTATATTATTAGCCCATTATCAGTGTACTCTCTTGTGTGTTCCAGTTGGAGTACTACAAACAGGGCAAAACAGAGGATTTCGTTAAGCTTTTAGAAGCAGCTCGTATTGATGGAAACCTCGACTACAGAGACCATGAAAAGGATCAGATGACGTGTCTGGACACACTGGCAGCTTACTATGTCCAGCAAGCGCGTAAAGAGAAAAACAAAGATGCCAAGAAAGAGCTCATCACGCAGGCCACTCTGCTCTATACTATGGCAGACAAGATTATCATGTATGATCAGGTAAGAAAAATGTCTGTGAGAGACGAGAAAGCTGTTACGCCTCCAATTTTTTTTTGTTTTAATTAAATATAACATGTCCTTGCTGTCCTGTCTTTCAGAACCATTTGTTGGGAAGAGCTTGTTTCTGCCTGCTGGAAGGAGACAAGATGGACCAGGCTGATGCTCAGTTCCACTTTGTGCTCAATCAGTCCACCAATAACATCCCTGCACTGCTTGGTGAATTGAATATAAAATAAACTTTCATTTTATTTTAGCCACTGTGATTGATTGAACTGATCGCTCCTTTGTTTTTTAACAGGCAAGGCTTGCATCTCCTTCAATAAAAAGGATTACAGAGGAGCTCTGGCATATTACAAAAAGGCGCTTCGTACAAATCCCGGCTGCCCAGGTAAACAAATTATATGTATTATCTTAAACACACAGGACCTTATTTACTACTTGCTACTTGCTACTACTAGAGCCTGGCCAATACCAGATGTTGGAGGTTGATATCGATGTTTGAAATCAAGAATATTCTTAAACAGCTATAGGTTAAAAATATACTTGCTTGACAGACATAACCTTTAAATGTTCTTTTAGTTTAGTTAGTTGCCAAACATTAATTCAAAAAGGCTTACCAGTAGTTTTGGACCTCTTGGCCCATAGTAACAAGACTAGTGAATGAAAAGTTTAAACAGTAGTATGGTAGATATATCTCTCTGTAATACTGTACATTATACTTGCATTTTTACACACAAACAAATTATAGTACTGATCACGCAGTCAGACCCAAAGTTGTAAATTATCTGTATCCATCCTGACATTTGCATTGAACAAAAACTTTGTAGCTTTATTTAATCTTACATTACAAATTATCTTGTCTATAAATTTGTTTTTCACATAATAATTTCCTTCTCAACTTAAATTCATGTTTCAAATCTATATATATACATCACACGTTAACATTTTCTTACGATCACTTTGGCACTTTGTAAAAGTGTCTTTTAAACATTTCTGAACGGTTGCTCAACTCAAATTGTTTTAATTAACAAAAAACAATTGCAATTTTAAAACTATAACTATATTTTCCCATGTAATGAAATAGAGAAAAATAGCTATCGCTTTTTTGTGAAGTTAAAGTAAAATAAATTCACTTGCAAACTAATTTGCTGTCGATTGGCTAATAGATTATTTGTTTTAACTATAGACATTACATTTTTTTAACATATTTGTCTGCTTTGATTCCTCTTTTTACATAAATATACATAAATATCTGATAAGTAAATATTGGCTGACACATACAATATAACTGGAACGGTTTAATGTTGCCTTTCTCATACAAACAGATAATTCTTCATCTGTCCTTATCTTGTGTCTCTGACCAGCTGAGGTGAGGCTCGGGATGGGCCACTGTTTTGTCAAGCTCAACAAACTGGAGAAGGCTCGTTTGGCTTTCAGTCGAGCTTTAGAGCTTAATTCAAAGTGTGTGGGAGCCCTCGTTGGTTTGGCGGTTTTAGAACTCAACAACAAGGAGGCAGATTCTATCAAGAACGGTGTGCAGCTCCTGTCGCGGGCCTACACTATTGACCCGAGCAATCCCATGGTGCTTAACCACCTGGCTAACCACTTCTTCTTCAAAAAGGTAATTTTATTTTTCATCTGATGTCCTTTTGTAATACTGCCAAAACTGTAGGCTTATGTGACATGTAACTATTATTTAAACCACGATGTTTTCTGTTTCTGATCAGGACTACAGTAAAGTGCAGCATCTGGCTCTTCATGCTTTCCATAACACAGAAGTCGAGGCCATGCAGGCTGAGAGCTGCTACCAGTTAGCTCGCTCATTTCATGTGCAGGTAAAATCCAAACCAGCTCTGTCCCAGCTTACTCACTGTTTACTGTGGCATCAGCTTATGTCTCTGCCATCTGCTTTGTCGTTTCATCAGGAGGATTATGATCAAGCTTTCCAGTATTACTACCAGGCCACTCAGTTCGCCTCATCCACCTTTGTGTTGCCCTTCTTTGGCTTGGGACAGATGTATGTGTATCGAAGAGATAAGGAAAATGCAGCTCAGTGCTTTGAAAAGGTTTTAAAGGCCTACCCCAACAACTATGAAACTATGAAAATCTTGGGGTCTCTCTATGCAACATCTGATGATCAGGAAAAGAGGGACATTGCTAAAGTATGTATCCAGTGTCATGGCTAAGAATATTGTGCCAGACATATGTTTTATATAAAAAAATTGTGATTTACAGATACAGATATGTAAAATAGATATGTTATTTGGAGATGTGCCATTCTTCGTGTTCTTAAGGGTCATTTGAAGAAGGTAACAGAACAGTATCCAGATGATGTGGAAGCATGGATTGAGCTGGCTCAGATCCTGGAACAAACTGACATTCAGGGAGCACTGTCCGCCTACGGCACAGCTACTCGCATCCTGCAGGAGAAGGTGCAGGCTGATGTTCCCCCTGAGATCCTCAACAACCTGGGAGCTCTTCACTTCAGACTGGGCAACCTGGGAGAGGCAAAGGTAACAACAACATGCAATAGAGCTACTCTGACATAATGCCCTATAACAGCTACATTCACCAGCAGATTAATAGGCTAGAATGTGGACTGTTGATTAGATACAGCACAGTAACATGTTTTCTTCACTGTGATATTTACAGATCATGGAGAGTGCAAAACAATATATATTTAGCACAAGCAGCAGTGCTATTTCAAGGTTGGGGTCATGTCTTCTTTCCTACAGAAATATTTCCTAGCATCTTTGGAACGAGCCAAAGCAGAGGGAGAGCATGACGAGCATTACTACAATGCCATTTCTGTCACCACCTCCTACAACCTGGCCCGCCTGTACGAGGCAATGTGTGAATTCCATGAAGCTGAGAAACTCTACAAAAACATCCTCAGAGAGCATCCAAACTATGTGGACTGTAAGCATGCAGCATCATACAGTAGAAACTGAGACGCAAAGAAAAGTTTTGTTCTTTCTCATGTTAAGGCCATCGTTTAAATGTTTAACCTGCAGGTTATTTGCGTCTCGGGGCGATGGCTCGTGACAAAGGAAACTTCTATGAAGCTTCCGACTGGTTCAAAGAAGCCCTGCAGATTAACCAGGTATTTTGTCACCTGGTCTTCGCTAAATATTATAGTATTGATGAAGTGTCATGCAAACGTACTGTACTTTGACCATTATCTAACGTTTGGTCTATTCTGTGTAGGATCATCCAGATGCCTGGTCGCTCATAGGAAATCTTCACTTGGCCAAACAGGAATGGGGACCGGGTCAAAAGAAGTTTGAGCGTATCCTGAAGCAGCCGTCCACACAGAACGACACCTACTCCATGTTGGCTCTGGGTAACGTGTGGCTGCAGACTCTTCACCAGCCCACCAGAGACCGGGAAAAGGTTCCAGCTGTTTTTTTTTTTTGTTTGTTTTTTTTGAGACAAAGAGAGAAATGCACAGGACAGTAAATAGTAATCCTGTTACAAAATACATGTATACATATACATGTATAAATGGTTGCAGCCGCAGCATCTGCATCATTGTTAACATACTTTCTGGCGTAGTCAGTGTCTGTCTGGAGGGTTTAAATAGGTGAGCCACACGGGGCAGACAGGAGCTAATGCTCACTGGCTGGAGAGGAAGTCTGTTCTCTGTTCTTTGGCAGAAGAAGCACATTCTCACATTTATTGACTCGTATGCAAATTATGACAATATGATAACGATACACAGTATTAGTGATGTGGGCCACTACCTTGAAGTTACATATCAATATATTATGTTGTTTTTCGTGTGTGTGTGTATCCGTCTGTCTACACAGGAAAAGAGACACCAGGATCGAGCCCTGGCTATATACAAGCAAGTGTTGCGAAATGATTCCAGGAACCTCTACGCTGCCAACGGCATCGGTCTGTTGAGTTTCACTTTTTTTTTTTTTTTTTTAAAACATTTCTACTTTTGATTTGTTCTTTTGTATGTTGTATTAAACAAATACTTTTGTCCAGGTGCCGTCCTTGCTCATAAGGGCTACTACAGAGAGGCTCGTGACGTGTTTGCGCAGGTGAGGGAAGCCACAGCCGACATCAGTGACGTCTGGTTAAACCTGGCTCACATCTATGTCGAACAGAAGCAGTATATCAGTGCAGTGCAAATGGTAAGTGCCTCCATTGTGCTACAGTTTTGAAAGTTATGGTGTTTTGTCATGTGTTGGTCTGTGCAGTGATGTAGTTGATCTGCTCCACAGTATGAGAACTGCCTGAAGAAATTTTACAAATATCAGAACACTGAGGTGCTGCTGTACCTTGCAAGGGCATTGTTCAAATGTGGGAAACTCCAAGAGTGCAAACAGATGCTACTGAAGGTAAAATTAAAAAAAAAATCAAGAGTTTTGTTTTGTTCTTAATAATAAAATAATCTGAGTGTAACTTTGTCTTTCTTGTGTGTTTCCAACAAGGCCCGTCATGTTGCACCCAGTGACACAGTGCTGATGTTCAATGTCGCCCTGGTGCTTCAGAGACTGGCGACACTTGTGCTGAAAGATGAGAAGAGCAACTTGAAAGCTGTGCTCAGTGCTGTCAAAGAACTTGAACTGGCTCATAGGTAGTGGCCGTAGACCTGATTTACGCCCCCTTCTCTCCTACCCAGTCTGATCCTCTTCACCAAATCTGCTTTGACCAATTCTTTGACCAACTCTCTCGCCCTTCACCTCCTCCTCATATAGATATTTCAGCTACCTCAGCAAGGCTGGAGACAAGATGAGATTCGACCTTGCTCTTGCTGCTTCTGAGGCCAGGTCAGTCTGACTATCTTTTTTTTTTTTAAAGAACCTAAAAGACTATTATGAAATGCATTATACACTGTTTTACACAAAGCTTGTGGAGAAGTTGTGTTCATATAGTTTGGGTTGTAATATAACAGGATGCATGGGTTTGTTGTGTGATTGCAGGCAGTGCTCTGACCTGTTGAGTCAGGCTCAGTACCACGTAGCCAGAGCCAGAAAGCAGGACGAAGAGGAGAAGGAGCTCCGGGCAAAACAAGAACAGGAGAGGGACTTGCTGCGCCAGCAGATTTTAAAAGAACAGGTACTTCTGGTGATACCACTCAAAACACCTTTTTGTTAATGGCAGAGCATGACATCTAAAGTTAGAATTTGAGCTGCAATAATTGGTTGGTTTGTCCACCTCAAACCTTATTAGGAAGAAAAACGAAACAGAGAGGCAGAGGAACAGAAGAAGCTCCTGGAGCAGAGAGCTTTATTTGTGGAGAAGACCAAGAACCTGCTCACCTTCGCGGAGTCGTCGAAGGAAATGGCCAAAGAAAAGAAAAAAGGAGGTGGCGGCGGTGGACGTGTGAGTGCTGCCACTGATAGCAAGCTCATTAACAGACTCTTAATCACACTGTGTGCAGTGGGGATAACATACTTCTTTTTTTTTTTTTAAATCTCTAAGCGTAAAAAAGGAGGCGACATGGACGAATTTGTCAATGATGACTCTGATGAGGACCTGCCGGTGAAGAAGAAGAAGAAGAGAAGGGTTGGGAGCGGCAGCGAGGAGGAGGAGGTTGAGGATGGAGAGAAGAAGAAGAAGAAAAGGAGAAGGTGAGTTTGACAGAGCTCATTAAAAATGTGGTTTATTTCAACTTCAGGACAAAAAATTCTAAGAGGCGAACATGCTGCGTTTCAGACCTGCTAAAGGAGAAGGCGACAGTGATGAAGAGGAAGGAGCATCACGACTCAAGAAGCAGCGTAAACCCAAAGAACGCAAGAAGATTGAAAAGGTCCTTTTGTCTTTATTTGTTCTAGTCTTGTCAGGATTGATATCCTTCTGGTTTTTATATCTCTCCCCACTCAGCCCTACTTTCCTGCATTTTAACACCTTTCTCTTTTTTAGCCCCAGCCTGAGCGTATGCCACCTTCTCTCAAAGGAAAGATCAAGTCTAAAGCCATCATCTCCTCTTCTGAATCCTCTTCAGATGAGGATGGACTGAAAATAGCTGAAGACAGGTAAAGACTTAGACTTTCATGTCTTACACTGAAACAAGTGATGGAAATAGTAAATCAGCAGAACATTGATTAGTGCACTTAATCCCATACAGACACCAGAGAGACAGTGGTTCAGGATCTGAGGAGGAGGGTGGCCACAGGAAGCGGATTGTGTCCGATAGTGACTCTGATGGGGGCAGGAACCGCTCCGGCAGTGAGGCGGGAAGCCCTCGGCGCTCTGCGGGCTCAGAGGATGACGACTCTGGCAGTGACCGTCCAGTGAAGAAGAGGAGGGTACAGAGACAGTCTGACTCAGAGCAGTCTGACAACGAGAGCAAGAGGAGTCGGTCTGGATCAGAAGACGAGTCCCGGCCCGGTTCACCCGCTGGTTCACCCGCTGGTTCACCCGCTGGTTCACCCGCCGCAGCATCAGACCGAGGATCAGACAGGGGATCTGAAGCAGGCTCAGACAATGAGGGCTCCCCACGTCGCTCCGACAACGGCTCTGAACCTGAAGGCTCCAACAATGACGATGACAGTGATTAAATCTTCAGACTATTCCATTGTAATGCTGAGAAAACGTCTCCATTTATTTTCTTTTAAAAGCAGACATTTCTGTTCGTGCAGTATATCGGAATTAGGCTAGAAAAGTAGTTCTGTTTCTTTGGCACAGCTTTGTTTTGTGGGTCCTACCGGAAGTGTCTTTTTTTTTTTTTTTTTTTTTATTAAGATGCTGTGCTTTGTTAAAGATCAAGTGGTTATGGTGTTAAAGGTGTAAACTGACCCAAATATGCTTCAACATTTAAAATAAAAATGAATTGTACCAATATTGACCCAGGAGATACAGTAAATTGCAAATTGTTAACATGATTCTACTAACTTTTGTCAAATGTCAGTATAAATAAGCAGAAAGTACAACAAACAGTCAAACTGGATTTTGTAACAAACTTCAGGGTCCACCGTACTGCTTGTTTTCCAACTGTCCATGTCCTTACCACAGCTAGGTACCTGGATCAGGTGTGTTCAGCCAATCAGAAGATATAAGTGCAGGAATAGTTGGAAAACGAGCAGGACAATGGCCAACCCTGCCCTAGGACATCTTGAGAAACTGTCTGGCAATTGTAAATCTGACTGACGGTAACTAAAATCAGTCTGCAACAAATTGACACTGCTTCATTTGGCTACAGTGGATCATGCCATGCATTGATTTGGCTCTGGGTTCATGCCTTTCAGGACTGGCACCACTGGCTTGGTCATACAGCCACAAACCAATGACCCTAGAGAGTGAATGGGCAACCACCAGCTGATCCACTGCCATCCAATTGTCCCAAAGTTTCACATAAGTTAGCTCTTGTTTAATTAAAGGAACAGTTTAGAAAGGCGTGTTGAACAACAATTCAGGAAGAAGTCTTCAGGGTGATGAAATGTACTGTTAACTTTATTCAAGGTTGCTCTGTAGTTGTACACACCAGCACTTAAAAAAATCACAGTGACGTCAAAGTGTACACATACAGTACATTCTTTATTTCATGATTTTAAAAAAAAAAAAACATTAAAAATGTTGACAAATATGGCAAACGGACTTAAAAATTTCTTTACATGGTGGTGAACAAGCACAGGAAACCAAGCTTTGGCTGTCTCAATGTTATAAACAGAGACATTCAAGTATAGTCCGAGATACATTAGAGGTATATCCATATCAACTGATAAATTAAAAAGGCCACACAGATTCATTCCTAACAGCACAAATGTTTCATACATAAAAAAAAAAAAAAGCTCTTGATTCGTTAAATGTGGGTGAAGTTGTGCAAACAAAAATAGGCCATTACTATCGGATATCAAATCCACAAATGTCCTGCTTTCAGCACAAAACCATTATAGTTGTTGCAGATGACAACTGCAATGCTTTAACAAATCAAGGAGAAGTATTTTACTATTGCAACGACTCATGATGTTGAGCAAAGTGCATCTAAAAACTGATTAACCAAAACAGATAAAACGAAGAAAGGCTCTGACATACTTATGAGCCTTTCCTCTTTTGTAAACAGTTTAAATAGTTATGGCAGCACTTGGTGTCTCCCACACGATGTAAAGGGGATACAGTGGTTCAGGTTTTGGTGCTGGTGCATTTTTCCTGCCAAATACTGCCTACTCTTAAAGAACAGTGTTGAAATGTATAAAACATCTGCTGTAGGACCTCATACGATCAGAAAGAAAAGCATAAATATAACCCGGTGGTGATGCTGGCTTGATTTCGGGAAAAAAGCGGAGTAAATGTAACTGTGGTTGAAAAGCAAGAAGAAAGGAGTTAAATTGTAAATTTAAGAAATCTTTGCGTTCTGATAACACATGGCTTTGGGTCTTTTTCTCAGTACTCTTCATCCTCTGACTCCTCTTCTTCTGCCGTCTCAAGCCATGTCAGCCACTGGTTCACCTGCAATGTAACAAGCATTAGGCTCAACCATTTGTCTTCAAATTCAAGTCGTCTGATAAGATACTACTGTTGCTGTGTTCCTTCCTGTCCTACCCTAACCTGGTTTTCCACAAACCTTTACTACCAACAGAAAGATCAGTAACCTGGAGTAACCAACATTTTGTAAAGAATTACCTGAAATAATGCTTTTCCCTTCCCTGGATACTCTTGAGTGATGTCCTCTTTCCATGAAAGGAAGGCTTCTTCTTCAATTATTTCCATGTCATAGAAGTTCACAAAGTAGCGCAGTAGCATTCCTGAGAAAGGCAAACAATTATTTTTCTGATACCGAAGTTCAGTAACTTGTACCCCATCTTAAAAACAAGATAAACTTAAGATGCCACGCAGCATGTTAACGTACCTTTGGGGAAAGCCTTGGCATTGCAGTGGACCTGCAGGGCGTACAGCGCACTGACCTGCAGGTCAATGTGATCGTGCAGGAACTTCTGCATTACTGGTTTGAAAGACAGCATCAGCTGCTTCTCCTCATCCAGCTGCTCCTTGCTGGGTGCTGCAAACTGCTCTTCGTCATCGTCAGGGTTGATTTCATAAGCAATATACTGCAAGAAGCTGGCAGAAAACAAGACAATTAATGTACTGCACAACATTAAAACAAAAAGGAATAAAGGAGAAAATGTGTTTTTAAACCAGGCTTTTCTGTACCTGGTCATGAGGATGTTGACGAATCCTTTGTCAGTGTGGAGCTTAGGAGAGATGTTGTCCTTGATCCACTTGTAGATGGACTGTGGTGAGGGGTCCACTTTGATCTGCTTCAGCAGCTCTTTCTCCAGTTTCATCAGTGGGAACAAAAAGCTGAGACCCTTCCCTTCCAGAATCTCCAGCATCCTGTCCTTGTTCTGGTCGATTTCTATAGAAATATTGATATATATCAATAATGAAATATTGATATTTAGAAATAAATACAGCATGAGTCACATTAATGTTCTTATAAATATGTAAGAGTTTGAACCAACCAGGCAGCATCTTCTGCATGTTGACTTTGCTCTGCTGGAACAGGTCGGTCAGCCACTCGCGGTCCTTCAGTTTGACCAGCTGCTGCAGACAGAGCAGGAAGAGTGGGAAATGTGCACCGTTCTCCAGCTGATGGGCCAAATCTGCAATGCTGAGCAGATCAGCTGTGATTGCTCGTGCTGCAAACTGCGCCAGGTACGACTTCACCAGTGGGACTTCTTCCTCGATCTTAGGACACTGGTCCAGAACACTCAGAAAAGCCTATTTTAAAAATGAGGAATGGTTCAGTACTGATAACAGCATCTTATATTGATAAATTTAAAAAGCTCAGGTTACAGCACTGACCTGCATGAAGTTTTCTCCAGTGACAAGACCTTCAGTGCTAAGTGCATGGATTAGGCTGCTTGCATGTTCTTTATCCTCATCTGAACGATCGAGAGAATAAACCACGATCTTGTTCAGCATCTCAGTCAAAAAGTGTTTGGGACACTTCATCTCCCTCATAGCAGTCACTGCATCATTGATGTTCTTGCTGTTCAGGTAATCTGTCACCAGTGTTTCCTAAAAAGACAACTCAGTTACAGGATGCCAGGCACAGTAAATTGTGCAGGAAGAACTCAGAAGCAAATAGTGAGGAGCTTACTGTCATTTTGAGCAACTCTTCCTTTGTAGGAGGAGCTTTTTTATTGGACTTTGCCGGTTTTTCCTGAATTGGAGGAGGATTGGTCTTCAGGCCTAGCTGTGGAGACTGTACAAAGAGTGAAATGAGTCCATCTTTTCTGGAATGTCTGAGTATCATCAGTTCAACATTTGTTTTAAAATGTAAACTACCTGTCCCAGTGAACCTTGAGCACTTGAAGGAATCATAGTCATTTGTGGCTGCAGCTTTGGCACTTGTTTTTTATTCAAGATGAAGGACTGTGCTGGCCTCAGACTGATCTAGAAGGGCAAAAACAAAATTTTAGCAAGGGCACACTGTTCAAATATCACTTCACATCTCGAAACTGAGGTACTTATTCATTCATTCATCTTCTATACCGCTTAGTCCCCGCAGGGGTCACGGGGGTGCTGGTGCCTATCTGAGGTACTTAATGTAACAATTTTTATATAACAAAAATGTTCAAAAATAAGTCTTTGCCCTTCATTGTAAGCAGAAGTACCTCATCAGCATTGAGTTTTCCTTTCTTGCTGAAACGTGGAGCCATGTCCTTAGACTGCATCTGCCCTGAGTTATTCTGTTTATGGTTGAAAACAGGCGAACTCTGTCCCTTTGAGAGAGATTTATGATGAGTGTTAATCATGGTTGTAGAGATTCTCTATACCACACAAAAAAAAACACAAAAAAAAAAAAAAAAAAAACACACAACCCAAAAACCAAAAACTGAAATATATGATATTTACCTGGTTTGGTTTTAAGAAAGGTCTGCTCCCTCCTTCAAACTGAGGCTGGTGTGAACTGTTGCCATTCCCAATATGACCATTGAAAAGTGGGTTTGTACGGTGACGTCCCATGGTAGGAGAGTAGTGGTCTTGAATGACTCCTGGACCTGTACCGATGCCACTTCCTACCCAACACAAGACAAGAAAAAAAACATTAAACAATGCTAGAAACAACAGTCATCACTGTCAATCAATATAGAACAAGTTCCCTGTATTACAGTGGTGAAAAAAGCTTCAACATACCAGGCATCTGTCCAAACATATCAGCCAGCCCACCAAGAGTTTCCCTGTCATACTTTATCTTTGTTGGCAGGAAAGAGGAGTTATCTATGAAGAAGTCATTCCTCATTCCATCGGTTGGAGGTGGAATAAAAACACCCAAATCCTTAATAAAATAAAATAAAATAAAAGAACAAATTAAAGCGAAAGATTTAGGGCTACAGACAGAAGAACTACAGAACAGCAGTAGTAAGTTTAATATCATCCTCACCATAAATAGACAGACTAACCTTTACTGCATCCTGACGAACTTGATTGATCGTCTTTGGTCCGTTGTCGACATAAGCTTTGCGAGGCACCCAGTTGTTTTCTCGCAGCTCCACCGTGTTCTGCAGCAGGAAACGAATCCTTGCAGGCAGCTCCTTGTTGTTTGTTAAGGCTCGCATGCGGCTAAAGTACTGATTTATCAGAGACTGAAAGGAGAATTTCTGTTATTAGACAGAGCAAAAGGGTTTTGGGACAAGACCATTTTTCAGCCATGTTCCAGATACTGACCTTAGCTTTGTCATGATCAAGTTTAGGCCCCACTGTTTTCATTATCTCACAGAGGCATTCCAAATCTTCACCCATATCCTTAAGTTGGACTCGCTTCTTCTTCTCCAAAAGCTTAAAAAGAAAGAACACTTTGTATAATCTACTTTATTTAACTGTCAGGATATTTTAACCCATTACACAGAACTTACTGTTTTGATGCACTTATGAAGGATAGATTCGTGTATGAGGTTGAGTTTGCCAAGTTCACCAATGAATTTGATGTTGCCCAACATCTTGATCTTTGCAACAGCACGCTGCTCCTCCTCCTCAGAGGTGAGTGGCCCATCCTGTTTGTCAAAGACTGGAGGAAGAAAAGAAAGCTCAAGAAGCAATTTATGCAAGACATTACTAAACTAAGTTTTACAAAACTGATTTAATTAACTTACGTTCAACATTTCTGGCACGGTTTTCAAACTCATCTTGAAGCTTAGAAATCAGGAGCCTTCTGAAAGTCTGTAAAAAACAAAAAGCAGTGTTTAAAATCCAGACTAATCCTCTCAGACGGTAGTACAATATAATGTGTATAACCAAAAAGAAAATCTTACAGTATTCTGCTTTTGTGTTGCGAGGTTTTCTGTGGATGGGGCTTCAAAGTTTGGTGCATCTTCTGCCAAGCGGAGACATAGTTGAGAGTATAGCTGGCTATACTTGGGCTCTTCGAGGGCTTTGTCAACAATCTAAAAGAGACAGAGAAGATTAAGTTTAATTAAGTTTAGCAGGTTACAGGAGTAACAGACCAGTACCATAAAAAAAAGGAAGAAAGAAAAAA